>PVKN010000698.1:0-67120 GCA_004027915.1 Capromys pilorides | reverse complement strand
CTTGGTGGTTTTGTCAGTGTGTAGAGAGCCACCTTGTTCCTTGTTCTGGTTATAGGTTTTTCACTGCATAGATGTACCATGGTGTGTCTGATCAGTCCACTAATATAATGGATTGTTAGAAGTTGTACTTCTGGTCACCTTACTAAATGACATTAAATAGTTTAAGTTTCAACTACTAAATAGCACTTTGAATGGTGAAAAGAAAGATAGTATATTGTCATACTTGAATGCTTTTCTTTTAAAAAACAATTCCAGTCCTTATATGTATTGCAAAACAGCCTCAAAGGAAGACAATACTTTCTGCAGTACTAAAGATACTAAATAGAGAGCTGAAAAGCAGTCTAACAGAACCAAAAGCAAGTCTTCACAGCTATATGATTTCAGCAGTCAAAGTTGGACAGTGTTCAATGACACAAAGAGCCCATTGTGGCACTGTTGCCAGAGGTTGGCCACCACTGGCTAAGGGCATCACTCAGAGCAGAGCCCTTGCCAAGCTGGTACAATCCCTGGGTTAAATCCCCAGAACCACAAGAAGAAAGAAGAACAAGAGAAAAGAAGGAAGAAGAGAAGAAAGCAGAATTAAGCATAGTAATATTTAAAATATAATATTTTATTTATTTATGGTCAGCTCAGCCTGCCCTGGAGGTGGGGCTCGCACAGCATGGTGCTGGGGATCGAACCATGATCTCTGCGGTTGCCTAAGCTTGCCCAAGCCAGCGCTTTAGACCACTGAGCCATCTCGCTGGCCCTATAGTAATATTTTAAACTAAAAAAAAAAGGAATGATGGACTAAATTACTATACAACTGGGACAAAACATACAAGATCATAATACTAAGTAAAATGCTTTATGCCCAAAGAAATAAGACAGGTTACAGAAAGTGGAGAATGTAACAGTCAAAACTATATTATAAGCAGCATGTACCTGTTTTTCAAGTATCAGGAACTTTGCTTCATTTGTTTGTTCGTTTTGGTTTTTTTTGGCGGGACCGGGGTTCGAACTCATGACCTTGCACTTGCCAGGCAGGCACTTGTACCACAGAGATATCTCCCCAGCCCCCACAAACTTTGCTTCGTTGATCTACATTCTTGTTCATATATTGTACAGTTGAGTAGGATTATGGCTTAAGTTAAATATATATATACTTATTTATTTATAAACTCAAGATCTCATGCTTATCACGCAGGTACTGTGCCACTGAGCTTTATCCCTGGCTCTATTTATAGTATTTTTGAGACAAGATCTTGATATGTAGTTCAGACTGGCTTTGAACGCATTATGTAGACCAGGCTAATGCCTCTTGCTTCAGCCTCCTGAGTGTGCAGTTACAGGTGTACACCACCATGCCTGGCCATTTTTACAAGTTGAGTTGTCAGACCACAGAGTATTAACTGAAAGATTTGTTAGCAATTTCTCAAGTGCCCTTCAAAGCAGTTGCATGAGTGTGCACTGTGCCTGATAGTGCCTCTTTCCTGAAAGGTTTTTTTCTCTCTATGTATGTATGTATGTATGTATGTATGTATGTATGTATGTATGTAGTACAGGGTCTACAGGGTCTCACCACAAAGATGGGACTTGTAGTGATTCTCCTGCTTCCAGTCTCCCAAGTGCTGGGGTTACAGGCACACACCACCACACCCAGTCTAGGTGGACATCTCAGTGCGCCCCAGGGGCAGGGCTGGGACTGCACACTGAATCCCAGCTGCTGTGCTCTGCCTAAGCAGGTGTTTTAGTGCACTGAGCTATCTGGCTGGCCCTTGTTTTTTTTTTTAGAGAGAACCTATCACACTGCGTTAACAGTGTGATAGGTTCTCGGCACAGCAGAGAAACAGGCAGAAGGAAAAAGGGAAGAGGGCTTTATTCTCTTTGAGGACATGGGAGAGAATGTGGGGGAAGGATTAGGAATTGTTTTTCTCTCAGTTAGAGAAAGGGAGGCTGAGGCTTTTATGGCCTCTTGCCAGGGGTGGAGTTTGGGGACCATGTTTAGATATATCTGAGGGAGCTGATAAGGAGTCCTCACTGAGGTGGTGGGAATGGTGGAAATAAATTGTCTTGGGCTGAGTTGGAGAAGAAGGGGGAGGTAGTCTTGGGAGCATAGGCCTTTGTTTTAAGGGTATTGGCTATATTAGATGACCACCACAATGATTTCAGCAATTAATATTAGGGCCAGAACCTATCAAATTGCATATAGTTATCTTCAGTTATTTAGAATACAAGATATATTACCGGGCGTGGTGCTGCATGGCTGTAATCCCAGCACTTGGGAGGCTGAGGCAGGAGGATTGGTGTGAGTTGGAGACCAGCTGGGCTACAAAAGTGAGCTCAAGGCCAGCCTGAACTGCATAGTGATATGACTCTGTCTCAAAAAGACGAAAAAAAAGAAGAAGAATACAAGATATAGGCATTTAATTGTCCAAACAGTAGTATTATAAACCTTCTCAATTAAGAGAAATTATATGTATTATATATATATTATATATATGTATATATGTATTATATGTATTATATATATATATATATATATATATATATATATATATGTATTATTTTTATTTTTTTTTTTGCTTTTCTCCCTTGGAAGTTTTGTTCTGTAGGACCTTTCTGGTTTTTCTTTGACTTAACTCTTACCTAGGGAACTTGTATACTGGGTTTAGTTTCATTTTACAAACAGCACAACAGCTTCCAATCTCCTGAGTAAAGATAAAGCTGGCTCAGTGGGATCACATCTTGGGGATGGACAAGTCTTCATCTGGAAGCCTCTGAAGCAGTCAGGGATGTTTTAACTCCAGGTGTCCTGATTTGGACGGGGGTTACTGGGGATTAAACTGAAGGCCTTTGCTCTGAGCTATATTCTCATTGCTCTTAGTATTGTAATTTTGATACAGGGTCTCGGTTGTCCAGGCTAGACTTGAACTTGTGATCCTTTTGCCACAGCCTTCTAGGATACCACCACACCTGGCTCTGTCTCTTGGAATATGAAACAGAGAATATGTTTACTGGGAGGTATGATCAGTAGATCATCTGTGTTAGTCCTAAAGATGGGAAGCCTAGCAATTAGGTAAAAGTAAGGGTCTCTAGCTATTTAAACAGAAGTCTGAGCTGTGCACTTCCCTGACTCCCTTAATTGACCAGGTTTCTTTTGTCCACAGGACTCTTCTCAGGGGAGCTCCCAGAGTGTACCCAAGAATTGATGATCGACGTTACGAAGAGCTACTACCAGAAGTTTTTGCCTCTGACACAAGTCTAGTGACTATCTCAAATCTTGAATTTGCTTGAGTTCTGAGCTGAACTTGGGGACAGAGTGAGTGGCCAACATCTTAAAGAGATCTTATATCTTTCACAATTTCCTCCTTTTTTTCCTTTTTAATTTAGAAGTTTTCAGTCTTTCGAGGCTCTAGGGTCTTAAGAATGTATGAGGAGAGGGCCGGTTAGATAGCTCAGTGGATTAAAGCACCTGTTTTAAGTCGTCGCAGGGGCTGGGGGTTCCATCCCTGGCCTGCTGTTCCACCCCGCCCCAGGGCACAGTAGATGATAATTCAGACTGAGCATGGTAGGCCATGCCTGTAATCCCAGCATGTAGGAGGCTGAAAAACAGAATCACTGCAAGTCCGATCTGTGTGGTGAGACCCTGTAAACCCCATACTAAAATACATTTTACAAAAAAGAATTTATGAGGAGAACATGTGGAGGAGTTGTGTTCATGTGCTGGGCTCGTACCTTATCTATTAGCGGTCAGCCACACTGTACCATTATCTGCTCCCAGCACCAGTCCCTGGTCCCACAGGTGGCCAGAGCCTGCCTGCAGTGGGTCTGCAGGGCAGTAGTGCTTGCCTGCGTGGACGTCACATGACTGGTGTGCTCCTTACAGCTGTCAGCACCCCTATTGTGGACCCTCACACAGTCAGCTCCCCACTTTCCTGCTGCTGCTGCCGCCACCACAGTTGCCAGTGGCCACAAGTGCAACAAATTGCAGGTGCTCATAATTCTTGGGAAAATTGTGGCTTCGGAGTCCAAATTTCTGTGGCTATTGAAACTTGAGAGAGGATAGTTAATGTTTTTCATTTTCCCAAAATGACCTTAGCTGTCCTAAGGTGGTTAATAAGAGGCTTTCAGTAAAAAGTGGGACCCCGGCATCCTAGACTTTGCATATTTGAAGTTTTAGGCTGGAGTCTTCCCTGTAGCACTGTCAATCAGCTGGTCACTGCTTGCCCAAGGGGTTTGTTGTATGTCACTGAAGTTGAAGTACTTGTGCATACTTCTCCAGTCTAGAACCATTGAACTCACCTTGAGTTTGCCACAGTCCCTCAGTGCAGACCAAAATATCTGTATTTGAGTCCAGCCACATACACTTAGGAGGGGCTCACAGAAGACTTGGCCAGGGCTGTTCCTACCCTTTCTTCTGGCTGGCAGCACAAATTGGCCAATCCTAGTTCTCTCTGCCCTCTTGTTTAGAAGGAAGAAATGTAAGGGGCTGAGAAGATTGCCCCCATCCCCCGTCTGCTGTAAGGCAGAACCAGGTTAGCACCTGGCAGGAGCCATTTGGACCTGATGTCACTTGTGCTTGTTTAGCTTAAAATTCCTCTGCAGTTTGTCATTTTTTTTAATGTTTGTGAATTAAAAGATTGACACATGGAGCAAGTTGTATGAAGATGATCACTCCGCTCCAGTAATAGTCGCTGTTATTGCTCAGGTGCCTCACTGCGTGCCGTGTGTAGTGCTGTAGGCATCCAGTTCATTGGCTTGCATATGTCTTGCTCTAACTCTGTAAGGTTTGGATATTATCTGCATGTTAAAAATGAGAAAAACTCCAAAGATATTAGCTGGCTTAGTCCACTTCCTGTGGCGAAGAAATGGCTGATCTGGGAGTCCCACTTTGTCTGGCTCCGTAGCTTGTGTTCCTGACGTCTGTCCTGAAAAGATGAGACGGGCTTGTCTTTAGAGCACAGCTGCCATGTGTCCTGTCTGATACCAGCGATCCGGCCATCAAAATTCTTGGTCATATACAGAAGAGACGAGATGGGACGTGTTCAGGGTGGCATGGCCGTAGACTCTTGGTCATATACAGACACAAGGGAGAAGTGAGACATACGTGAGGTAGATTTCCCAGTTCTGGAGCACGCTACATGTGCTGTTCTGTACCTTGCTGTTTGTTCTTAATGTATCATAGAGGTGGTTCTCTGATGGCGCTGATAGGTGATCCCCCAGGTCCTTTTTTCCTTTTGTTCTGCCAAAAATAGGGATCTTGGAATTAGCACTTGGATGTTGGCTGACTATAGACATCTTCCCGGACATGTCTAGTAGATTCCCACCAAGCTCGTACTTGAGTGCCTCTGAAATTTGCCACTTGTGGCAAGTTGACAGTATATTTTGTTGGTACACAATTGACATGGGCTGGTGAGATAGTTCAGTGGACTAAGCTCCTGCTTAGGCAAACACAGGGACTGAGGGACATGCTGAGCTGGGCCTGGTGGCGCACACCTGTAATCCCAGCACTGGGGAGGCTGAAAACAGGAAGATCGTTACAAGTCTGAGCTGTGTAGTGAAACCCTGTACTAAATAAGTAAATATATAAATAAATAAATAAATTTTAGAGCAACTGACATTAAAAAGGAGAGGTTTGATTTTTTTTTTTTTTTTAAAGCTTTTTTTTTTCTTTCTTTTATCCAGTACTGGCAATGTAATCCAGGACTTTTGCACTGAGCTATATTTCCTCAGCCCTTTTAATTATTTGATTGGTTAATTAATTGAGTTAGCTCATTCTTTGACATAGGACACAGTCACATAGTTCAGGTTGGCCTTGAACTCTCAAGATCCTCCTGCCTTAGCCCCAGTACTGAGATTACAACCATGTACTACCATACCCATAACCAGCCCTTCTTACATTTTACATTTTGAGACAGTGCTTCACTAAATTCCCCAGGCTGGGCTAGAACTTGTGGATAGGCCTGCCTCAGCCTCCAGAATCCTAGAATTACAGATGTGTGTCACCATACCCAACTTTTTGTAGTGTTTTATTTAATTATTTATTTTTTTATTTTGGTACCAGGGACTGAACTCAGGACCTTGTGCTTGCCAAACAGTTACTTATGCCCCTGAACTGTCTCCTGGCCCCTTTTGTAGTGTTTTAAACTTTTTTTTTTTTTTTTTGGTTTGTTACACATTTTAAAATCATTAAGGAATTCAAGCACACACTTTCAAAAATCTAATCCAATAAGAAGTGAGACACAATGGAGAAGTGAGACATATGTGAGGTAGATTTCCCAGTTTTGGAGCACACTACATGTGCTGTTCTGTACCTTGCTGCTTGTTCTTAATGTGTCGTAACAGTGGTTCCCTGTTGGCGCTGATAGGTGATCAGAAATAGCAGTTGCTAACATTTATAGCTTATCTATCGTGTATCAAGTACCTGAGAGTTCTTTACATTCATTAGGTTTTCATTTCTACAGTCCTTACCGCAAGGACAGAAGTTACATAATCTGGCTGAAGTGGCAGTGATCCGGGTATTCTGACTCACAAGCCTGTTGAACCACTGTGCCGGAACCTCTTTATGTAGTAACACCTTTAATTTTCCAAAATTGTGTGCCTGGCCAGGAAGCTGAAGAAAATAAGTATTTAGCTTTCTCAGGCAGTCAAGGAAAAGGACATATGAATGGATATTGGTGAGCCATCCAGTAATACCTGCACAGGTGGGAGGGTGGAGTGCTTCCCTAAGACGTCTCTTTTTTGTAGTGTGCCTTATCTTGTAGAGCTGTGGTCTGATGATTATAAAAGGGAACAAGTTTCCTAGGAGAATTGTCCTTGTACCTAATAAATGGCGGCTTGAAGCTTTGAACTATGGTTGGTGCTTGCAGAGGAACGTGCAACTGGATTGAACAAAAGTCCAGCAGCGTGATGTGCTGCAGTAACACAAGTCCAGGCTGAACCAGTAGGCGGGGTGGGGGTAGGTACTAGTGAACTTGGGCCAGCGACTCAGTCTTTTTGTGCCTTCATACACTAAACAGTGCAATAGGAGTAGCAGTAGCACTGCAGAGAGCTGAATTGGATTACATGAGTTCTGTGTAAACACTGAGGACAGTTCTTGGCGCTTAACACTCCGTAAGTACTAATTATTGTCGAAGGGAGAATTATCTTGAAAGTTGTGTACCAAATGAAGTTTTGAGTCTTTTCAGTGAAGTACTTGTCTCAGTTACTTTTCTTGTTTTTTTTTTTTTGTGGGACCAGGGATCAAACTCACGACATTGCACTTTCCAGGCAGGTACTTGTGCCACGGAGCTATCTCCCCAGCAATCACTTTTCTTGTTGCTGAGACAAAATACTTGGCTCCTGGAGTTAAGAGAGGAAAGGTTTATTTGGACCACAGTTTGTAGTGGTTTTAGTCCATGGTCGGCTGGCTCCAAGGCAGGGTGGCCTGGCACTGGGACCTGGCAGAGGAAAACCAGTTCATGGTGGGTGGAAAGTAGCAAAGCAAGGGGCCTTAGCAACTTTTCTCTGCCCGTTCTCTATCTAGGCTACTGGGATTAGAGTAGTGCCAAACCAATCTGTGGACTGATTTAGTAATCACTCACTCTTAAATCTAGCACCCTTAATCCTAATTGCACTGTGAGTCCGTCACATGTTCTAGATCCAGCTACTCTGAAAAAGCCACCTGTGACTGCATGAGGTTCTGGGGAACATCCAGACATGGTCATAGTATTCTACCCTGGCCCCCTGTTCCACTCCTGACTCACGTGCATCTCTTTATGCAAGAGGTGTTTAGTCTATCTCTTAAGAGTTGCCAAGCTCCTAACAGTTCCAGTACTGCTGGTGGTGCAGCAGCCAGTCTTCCTCTTGTGGCTGTAGGTCGAGTGCCTGGACCCTGTGCACCCCGAGCACAATCCATGGAATAGATTCTACAGGCTGCTACTTTCTGGAACATGGGGCTTCGAAATGCTCTCCTCCATACAAAGTCTTTTTTTTATGTGTCTGGTACAGGATCTACAGGGTTTCTCACTATGTAGCTCAGACTCGTGTTCCTTCTGTTTTTAGCCTGTCCAGTGCTGGAATTACAAGCATGCGCCACTACCCTGGTCTGCTGAGCTATCTCACATACAAAGTCTTTCATTTTTACAACTCTGAGGCTACAGAGGCTGGTATCCTGCTGATTCTTGTGATGTCCTCAGGCCATCTTTTCTGTTGCTTTCTTCTGAAATACTTGGCTTGGGGGCCAGCGAGATGGCTCAGCAGTCTAAAGCACCTGCTTAGGCAAGCTTAGGCAACTGCAGGGACCACGGTTCGATCCCTGGCACCACATGCTGCGCCAGCCCCACTCCCAGAGCAGGCTGAGCCGGCCATAATATTAAAATAAATAAATGAAATACTTGGCTTTTTCTTACTAGCCTTTTCAGTGACCAATCTTTGTAGGCCACAACTTTGCTGGAGCTTCCTCACCAAAATTAAAACACTTTAATTCATTCTGCTGGGTTCCTTTGCTACTGATTCTCAACATAAACTTGACCACCCCTCCCCCACAGTAGCCACTGCCACCACCACAGTATTAGAGTGCCTTGAAATTTCTTCTGCAAGAATAGTCTGCACGTAGCCGGGCATGGTGGTGCACACCTGTAATCCCAGCACTTGGGAGGCTGAGGCAGGAGGATTGGTGTGAGTTTGAAACCAGCCTGGGCTACAAAAGTGAGCTCAAGGCCAGCCTGAACTGCATAGTGAGACCCTGTCTCAGTAAGAAAAAAAGAATAGTCTGCAGCCCTTCATCTCAATCCCAGTAATAAAATATATAATGAAAATGCAGTGCCTTGCACAAGATAGAAATTTATTTCTCTCTTACCTAATAGTGAAGATATAGGCAGGAGGGCAGGGCTGGTTCCCTGGTTCCTGCTGTCTTATTATATGGTCACATTTAGTTATAATACAAACATAAACTTAGACTCTAGTTGGGCAGCTAGAGGGTCTGAGTATACAAAGAAGAAAGACCAGACACTGGGAGACAGAAAGCAAGTGCAAGCTGATCTACATGTTGGCTTCCTTTCTCCTACTGCCGGTGAGCTCTTGAGCACATGGTAGCTGACAGCTCTAGATTCATGCTGTTCTACACTGGTAACTTTTCTTGTTGCTGAGACAGAATGCCCCATATCCAAAGTTAAAGGAGGCAAGGATTATTTAGCTCACAGTTTGTAGAGGTTTCAGTCTGTAGTTAGCTAGCTTTAAAGCAGGGTAGCATGGCACCGGGCATTGTGGTTCATGGCAGGCAGGAGACTGCAAAGCAGCAGCCTGCCCCTCCCTTTTAACCTTCCAGGCTCCCCCTTCCACGTGGTGCTGCCCACACCCGGGGTATGGCACCTTGATGTCGGCATCACACACTTAATCCCGTCTGACACACCCTAGACCCAGCCACCTTAAAAACCACTGTCTGTGACAGCATGATGCTTTGGGGTCATCTCAATACAAGTCATACTAGTAACCCTAAAAGAAAGGGTTCTTCTTTTTTGTTTTAGTCTGGAAAATCCCCCCAAAAAATATTTAATCGTTTGTGGTAATTTCTAGACCTCTCGAATCTATCATTGCAGCCAGTGGCATTTGGCTTTATGGCTTACATCAGTCTGGGTTATGACTTTTGTCAATAGTGTGTTACCAAACCAATGTAATAACTGAGTCAAAAACAGGTATCTACCACAAACAGTGAGTCTATAAGTATGTATTCATGTTGTTTAGAAATTGTCTAACATTGGCTGAGCGTGGTGGCACATGCAGTCCCAGAACCCAGCAGAAGGATTGCCTCCGCTTTCCAGGGCCACCTGGATGATATAGTGAGACCCTGTCTCAGAAAGCAAACCAAAATGCTGGGGGCTGACTAGACCCTCAGTTGCCTGTAGAGACAAAATTTCAAGATGTAAGGGGAGCTTGGAGGAGACTTGCTTCCAGTGAACAAGCCCGCCAGCCCCAGCAGCAAGCAGGACGGGGAAGGGGTGGCGTCATATGGCATTTTTAACTCCGTTGAAGGAGGTTTTGAAAAATAAAGAACAGGTGAAACTTCAAAAGGTAGAGGTGAAGAAGGAGACAAGCCCTTCTTCGAACCCGGGTCATTGTAGAGATCAGGGAGGTGGTTTTCTTTCTGTTGTCCTCAGGACAGTATCTTGCCCTGAGAGCACTGTGCTTGTGAGCTTACCACCACACAGCCAGAAAACACATGGCTTCCCACATAATTTTCTGTTCCCAAAGCAGGGCAACACAGGGCTCAGAACTGTGGGACTCAGGTCCTGGTCATAACCTTGACACAGCTGAATCCCCACCAGCAAGTGTGTGTTAACAGCCGGGATGTGTATCCTAGGAATTCTCGGCTGGACTCTGTCTCCATGGCAGCTGTCCCCAGGGACAGTCTGTCACCAGACAGTTACTTTTATTAAGTTTCTTTATTCTTGAAAGGGAAGATGGAAAAGATCTTGCCTGGGCCTTTTTCCAGTTGGCTTGGGAAGAAGAGTTCCTGGCTCACATAGCTGAGAAGGCAGTGGTTAGGCAGGGATTGAGGCTGGATCACAGGACTCAGAGCAGTGTCTGTGGCGATCTACCTCCGGCTTGTCCCTCTGCTTGCTATTGAGTTGGCGTTGTTGTCAGGCTCCAGTTATGGGTGGAAAGCACTCCTCGTTGCTGAAAGAACCCCAGATTTGGTTCTCATTGGTCCAAACCAGATCCCTATCTAGGCTTGAGTGTTCATCGCACCAGGAAGATAAAATGCGCTGGTTGCCTTGGCCTGCCCATGTGCCCCGTGGACAAGGGTGGGGTGGGGGCTGCCTGCAGGTGCGCCATCTGGGCAGGCAGTCCGCAGAGCCTCTTCTCTCTGGGACTCTACCCTTCCCTTGCCTACTCTTTCCTTGTCTCCCTCTCCTGTTGGTCTTGGGAGGAGAGCTGGACCTGAGCTAAGGAGCAGAGGGAGAGTGCTTCCTGGCTAAGGGGAAGCTTGGGGGACAGCCCTCTGCGTGCGGTGCGATTCCACAGGGCCTGGGGCCTGGTAGAAGGCTGACCACGTGCCCGTGTTCTTTCTCATCCTGTGCCACCTTCCGAGGAGTGAGGCAGGACCTGCGGGTTATCTCGCACATTTGATGCCCTCATGAGCTGCGTGCAGCTCCACGGCACCCCAGACAAGCTCGTATCCCAGACCCCTGGTGCAGAGAGTGGGGCGAGTGCAGTGAGTGCGTGGTCTCTGACTGTCAGTGCCTGATTTGTTTTGCCTGGCTGCACTGAGCCTGTGGGTTTGGACAGTGGAGGCTTCTGAAGTTAGTCACTTCTGCACCAGCCATTTCATCAGGACTTGGACCATGGTTCTTTTCTTTATTTATCTATTTTTTTAATGAATTTTGTGCAAGGTCTCACTACACAGCTCGGACTCTGTAGTGATTCTCCTGTTTTTAGACTTCCGAGAACTGGGATATCAGGTGTGTGCCACCACGCCTGGACTCAGTGGCCAGCTCAGTATGTAGTGCCAGGGTTCAAACACCAGCCCCTGTGCTTGCCTAAGCAGGCGATTAGTCTGCTGAGCTATCTCACTGGCCTTTTTTTTTTTTTTAGAATAAACAATAAAAATGATACTGCCAGGTGTGGTGGCACATGCCTATAATCCCAGGACTTGGGAGGCTGAGGCAGGAAGGTCAGTGTGAGTTTGAGACCAGCCTGGGCTACAGAAGTGAGCTCAAGGCTAGCCTGAACTGCATTGTGAGACCCTGTCTCAAAAATAAAGATAAAAAATAAATAAAAATAAAAATGATACCAAAAAAGATATAGCATTTCAAAACAAGATGCTAGGAAATTAACAATGGTTGTTATATTGCTTATTGTTATCTTCAGAGTAGCTGCTCACATTACTAGATACAGGCATGCAACATTGCTCAAACAATTAAGCATTAAATGTTCCTTCCAATAAACCAATACAAATTAGTACAATTATCTTTGTACCTATCTATCCATCCGCCTTCTTTCTTTTCTTCCTTGTCCTGCCCAGTTGTTTTTTCCTTTTGAGTAGTTTCTTTCCCTTTCACAATATTTGTGGTACCTTTTGGATCTTATTTAGCTTAGTTTATTTTGTAGTCTTTTACAATAGGGAGACACTATGTTTACACCTGTGAGTCTGATTTATTTCATGTATGAGTATGGTCTCATGTTGTATCCAATTACCTGTAAAAGCATTGAGTTTGTCTTTCTTTATAACTGACTGGTACATGTATAAAAATACCACATATTTTTTATTCCTTCCTCAGTTGATGGGCATTTGGGTTGTTAAGCTTTAGTTATGACGTATTGTGCTGCTATAAACACCAGTGCACATATATCACTGTGGTGTGATGTTTTCAATTTTCTGGGAAAATACCCAGAAGGGGAAAAGCTGGGTCAAGTGGGACCTCTAATCATAGCTTTTTGAGGAATCTCCATACTGATTTCCACAGTGGTTGTACTAGTCTGTACTCCCACCAACAGTGGAGAAGGTCTCCTTTTTCCCCACAGCCTCTCCAGCGTTATTTTTCACCTGAGAGGTGTGTGTTAATTAAAAATGCCCATTTTTGGATTGAGTCTTTGAATTTTGTGGGCCTGCTTTTTAATTCTTTATATATTCTAGATAGAAGTCCTTTGTCTAAGGGATTGTTGGCAAAGATTTTTCCCAATTTTTGAGTTTTTCTCTCTGTTGGTGATTTCCTTTGATGTGCAAAACCTTTTCAGTAGGATGAGATCCCAGTTGTTGATTATTTCAAGTATCTCCCATGTAGTGTTTTTTATTTTTTTTTTTTATATAAACTTTGTTTGTTTATATACTTTGTTTATTTATATTATGGCCTTCTCAGCCTGCCTGGGGTGGTGCTGGGGATCGAACTGCCTCACTGTGGTTGCCTAAGCTTGCTTAAGCAGGCGCTTTATCTTGCTGGCCCTCTCCCATGTAATTTTGTTTTTGTGTATGAACTCTCTGTGTACCCCTATGTTTTTAGGATTTCTCCCTGTTGTCTCTTCTCGCAGATTTAATGTATTTTTTTTTTTTAATTTTCAAAATTTTTTTAATTTCATTTTTTTATTTTTAATAAGAAATAACAATATGATAGTTTCAAAACACGTTATTAGTGCATTCATAAGATTTAATGTTTTTGTTTTAATATTTAGATCTTTGATCCATTTTGACTTTTGTGCATGGTAATACACATGGGTCTAGTTTTTAGTCCTTGGCATGTGGAAAGCCAGTATGTATTATAGGCTATCTTTATTCCAGTGAATATGTTTGACCCCATTGTCAAAGATAAGGTGGCTTAGTGTTTGGAGTTGTGCCTGCATCTTCTCATCAGTTCCCTTGATCCTCAGGTCTGACTTTTTTTTTTTTAATGTTATGGCCGGCTCAGCCTGCCCTGGGAATGGGGCTGGCACAGCATGTGGTGCTGGGGATCGAACTGAGGTCCCTGCAGTTGCCTAAGCTTGCCTAAGCAGGCGCTTCAGATCGCTGAGCTATCTTGCCAGCCTCCCCATGCTGATTTTATCACAGTCACTTTTTTTTTTTTTTTTTCCTCACCAAGGAAGACTTTATTTGCTGTCCGCATCTGTGGCAGAGCTGTCCATTGCGGTTTAATCTCATCACAGTGATTTTGGTAAGGGCAAGGGAGCCCAGAAGCTGAATCGATTCAAAGGCACACTTTACCTTAGTGAGTCAGGCCTCCTGGCAACATAAGAGTAAAGGTGGGGAGCCTATCAGAATTTTCCTTCCTGGGACTCCCAGGCAAAAGCATCTCTATATACATCTGATGTGCAGTGCTCTGTAGGTCTGTGATGGCATGAAGATCGTGTTTGGCTCAGTCATGTAAATGAGATAAAAACAATCTCTTTGTCATCCCTGCATTCCTTCTGAGAATCACAAATTCTCATGTCTTCCCAGATTTGATCCCACAGGAATAGAAGTGCTTAACCCAGGCCATCTTCTTTTGCTTTTGTCTCTTCGCTTCTAGCTAGAAGATTCCATTTGACTCCTGGTTTGATATGTGTCATGGTTTGTGTCTAGTTGTCTCTCCAAAACCTCATGCAGAACCGGGCATGGTGGCGCATGCCTGTAATTCCAGCACTTGGGAGGCTGAGGCAGGAGGATCGGTGTGAGTTTGAGACCAGCCTGGGCTACAAAAGTGAGTTCAAGGCCAGACTGAACTGCGTAATGAGACCTTGTCTCAAAAAGACAAAATAAATAACAAACAAATATAAAAATAAATTAAAAAAAAAAAAACTCATGCAGTCATGGGGCATGGACTTCTAGAGTTTGAGATTAACTCATGATCCATGGAGATTATGGATGATCCACTGGGATTATAGATTTTAGTAATGCTAGGATTATGGGTGTGAGTGTTAGATCTGGGGGAGAGAGCCTGAATGCAATATAAGTGAGACAGAGAGACAGACTCTCTCTGGGTTTCCATTCTTGCTGTTCTACCACCGTGAACTGCTGCTCTCTGCCATGAGCCACTCAGCTTTGGAGCCAGCCAAGTATGGACTGAAGCCTCCAGTATCTGTGAGCTGAATAAACCTTTCCTTCCCTTATTTTTGGTGTTGGATATTTGACCCAGTAACAAGAGAAGAATAAGTGACACAATATGAGACTAATAAATATATACAAAGTTGGCATCATCTTTTCTCCTTGGCCTTCCCACTTGCTCTAAATTCTCATTCCAGGCTTAAGGCATGATAAATGCACATATAATTCATGCATAGAATAAATTTATCTTAGCGTTTTACAGCTTTGGAGGGGAGTGTCCTGCCTTCTGCCCTTCACTTCCAAATTGCTTAGTATGTTTTTAAATTCCTCCAAGTAAACTGATACATCAAATGCACTCTTATTATTGGTTGTGTAAAATTCTGTTTTGCTGGTATTACAAAATATATTCAATTCTCATCTTTGATGGCTTGCAGTCACTTTTTAGTATAATTTCAAGTCAGGTTATGATGTCTCCTACCTTACCTTTGTTTCACAGGACTGCTTTTGCTATTTTAAGTATCTTCTGGTTCTAGTTGAATTTTAGGAATTTTTTTCTCTAGATCTGTGAGGTGTACTAATGCTATTTTGATTGGGAATGCATTGAGTCACATTCCTTTCTTAGTCACCAAACCATCTGGGCAGTAGCTGACTTGAATCAAACACTGCTCCTATTTAACACATGGTCAGAAGTTTCTCAGTTATAAAGGAGGGTCTTGCTACCTAGAGAGACTTTTCTGAGTATCCTGTTTCAGCTGACGAGAGCCCCAAGGGTGTTTTCCAGCTGTGTGTTGGCCAGCCTCCATCGCTCTAGGACGGCTGGGTGGCTAGCCCACCTAAATGGCTGCTGTGGATAGTCTGACCACTGGCTGGTTCCCAGCGAGAGCTTCTGTGGAGCCACAGGCCCTTGCAATGGTTCTGGCAGTATCAGGACCGTGTGTCCAAAGGTGTGATTAGCTTATACTGATCTCAGCAAAAGGTTCTGCCAGCTCGGCCAGTGCCCCAAGTCCATGGTGACTGAAAAACTTCTGGAGCCCTTGGCAGTCACACTCTTTTTGTAACACATGTGCCTGCTGCCTCTTAATGATAGGAAGTGAGGCCGTGGCCACGTGCTACACAGAGAAGAGAGCCATCACCGCTGTTTTATTCCTCTAACATACTCACCTAGCCACCACTGAGTGCCGGGCACTGCTTTTGGTCCTGTGGGATGCAGGGGAGAATAAAATGGACCCAGCCCTTGCCTGTAGGAATCTTACAGTTTAGTAGGGAAGAAATGCCGGGATACACACCAGGGCCCTCATGAGGGCCTAAGGAGCTCATTTTGAGACTCATCACAATGGTAAAGAGTGTGGGCCCTGGACGCAGCCCAGCCAGACCCAGTGTGGCCATCGTCTAGCCTGGTTACCTGCGATTTGGAAGCTCAGCTCTCATTCATAAACAGGGATGGTGGATGGGGTTGTTTGGAGGATTCAAGTGCATTCCTACACAGAAGGCCTGGAGGCTGGATCAGGACAAGCACCCCTCGATGGTAGCTACAACTGTGTCCATCAGGACATGGTGCGCTGTCTTGGTCACGTTTCCCTGCACTGAGACATAATGGCTAGCAAGTGTGACTTGGGGAGAAAAGGTTCCGTTTGGTGCACAGCTTCAGGAGTTTCAGCCTGTGGTTGGTGAACTCAGATGTAGAAACAGCATGGTGGTAGGGGCAGGGAGGACAGCCACTTCCTTCACAGGGACAGGAAGCAGTGATGGAGGAGGGAGTGGGTCAGGGAGACGGAGCCTTCCAGGGACCCTAACGGCCCGCCCTGTGCCCCGCCACTTGCTGGGTGCACCTCCTCCCAGGGCACTGAAGTCAGCAATGGTTGGAACCACGGAGGAGTGCAGCACCCTCCGGTCCAGCCTCCCTCCACATGCCCTGCCTCCACGCATGAATGAGCATTTAGCATTTAGACATTCCAGATGGACATGCCAGCGTGTACCTTGGGTGAAACCGCTTTAGTGTAAGGTGCAGTATTCTTACATGTATTTTATTTAAGTATTTATGTAGAGGCAGAATGTTACTGTATAGTTCAGGCTGCCCCCAAATTTACTATGTAGCACAGGCTGGCCTCAAGCTCAGTCCTCCTTCCTCAGCTTCCCAAGTGCTGGGATTATAGGCGTATACCACCATACTCAGCCTCTTACATATATTTAAAATTCTTTTTTTTTTTTTTTTTGATACTGAGACTCTAACTCAGGCCTCCATGCTTGCCAGGCAGGTGCTGTGCCTCTGAGCTATATCCCGGCCCTATCTTAAATTTAAAATAAGATTAAGTACATCTTTTGCTTTTACAATCAGTCCTCTATAAAGAAGAGATAGAGAAAAGGAGTTGTGCTTCCTTGTTTCGCACCTGTGGAGTGCCAGATACTTGGATACCAATCCTCCCAGTGACTGAAAAAGTAGAGGTTTTCAGATCCTCTTTCACAGAGGAGGAAACTGGTAACTCAGGAGGTTACGTAAATTTTCCCAACCCCACACTGCTAGTAATTGGCTGTGCTGGCGTGAAAACTGGCTCTTCTTTGGCTGCTTTTCCAAAGTCTTGGGCTCCAAAGCAGTTGGCTTTGGGCCTTACACTTTCTGCCCTTACTTTCCTGCATTTTTACTAGAGGCCAGAGCCTCCCTGCTTTCATTATAACCTTTGCCTCAGACCCCGAAGTGAGAGGAGCTGACACAGGACAACTTGCTTTTCCAGACAGTAAGTGGACTTCTCTAAGTCCATGGGACATTTGGCAGACAGATCACGCAGATGAAAATGATCTGATACTGTTCTTGTCTAGCTATCCCGCCAAAGTCTGCAGTTGTGGGGCAGACCTCTAGCATTTGCGCTTAATTTATGATCCAGTGCTGGGTTTCTGGGTGTGAGCACTACACCTGGAGTGGGGCAGGTAGCCCGAATGCAACCTAAGGGAGGCAGATTTGCTCTCTGTTGCCACTGGTCCTCGCATTTGCTCTTGCTGTTTTGCTCTTTTCCGCCTCCGTCACCTGCTGCCCTATGCCATGTGCTGCTCTGCCTTGGAGCCAGCTGTGTTTGTACTGAAACCTCCACAAACCTTTCCTTCCTTAATTTTGAGTGTCAGGCATTTTGTCCCAGTGATAAAAGAAAAGTAACTAAGAGACACAGGACCGAAATCCAGACCGCTGGCTTTCAGACCTCAAGTCCAAACATTAGCTATGGCTTTTCTTGGCTCTACCAGTTTGTCTCTTTTCTGCTGTGTTCCTTTCCACCTTGGGGTGTCTAGGGATGTTCCTTTTGATTTTTCGTGAGAGCAGCAGAAACCTGAAAAAGCAGCAAGCCCAAAGGACCCAGGAAAAATAAATATGAATGGCCCAAGAACTGAAAAGGCCCATCAAAGACTGAATTCCTTGGGAATTGACATGGCTCTTTTGGTTTTATTAACAACAGTTGGTGTAAACACGTGCCTTGTCCTGCTGGGAGTGTAGTTCTATGCCTAAATTAAATGATATTATCTCTAAAAGCTCCTAGTCTGTTCCTGGCACATAATAAGACTAAGTGGTGATTGTTAGTGTCATTATTAACATGTCAGAATTGTAACATAAAAGTGAAACTGTTAGGCCAGCCTGAGTACACTAGTGAGACTTCCAGACTCCCTCAGCAATAGAAATTAAAGAACTGAAACTGCATTTGACAAAAACAAGAAGGAAATAGGAAAACAGTTGCTGAATTAGAAGGGACTGGGATCTTTTGTTGAACACTTCATTTCTTAATGTTTCTAAGCAGCAAAATAAAAATACATGTTATAGGAACTCACTAGACCTTTGGGACAATATCCAGTTTGTTTTAATTGGCTGATCCAATTAAAAATGCTTTAAAAGTCTTTTTTTGTTTGTTTGATCTTTTTGAGACAGGGTCTTGCTGTGCAGCTCAGGCTGGCCTTGAGCTCACTTCAGAGCCCAGGCTGGCCACAAATTCACTGTGATCCACTTGCCTCAACCTCTTGATTCCTGGGAGTATGGGTGTGTGCACCACCATGCTCATCTTAAAAAATGTCTTAGGCTGTAGCTAACACTCTGGTGGGCGTTACTAGAAGAGGGCCTCTAGAGAGGAGCTGACATACAGCGTTAACCCTATAACACTGAATTCAGTGCTGGGGTTTCAGTAAATCTGCAGTGAGGAAACAAAAAAGGGACTTATTTTTTAACAATAACTTTTTACTATTTTGTTGTTTTTGTTTTGTTTTGGATACAGGATCTTGCTGCGCAGTTGGGACTTATAGCACCCTTCTGTCTCAGCCTCCCCAGTGCTGGCATTACAGATGTGCACCACCAGGCCCAGTTTTGGGGCCAGCATGGCATGTGGTATGAGGGATAGAACTTGGATCCTTGTGCTTACCAGGCAGGTGCTTAGACTGCCGAGCTATCTCCCCAGCCCTAAGAATAACTTTTATGATTATTGGATATGGAAATACGATAAAATTGACTTAAAATATTATTTGCTTATAATTTCATCAATGCTAAAGGGACCATCCCAGCTTAAAAAAAAAAAAGCTGCAAAAGAAATAAATAGCATTGGAGTGGGGTGTGGTGGCACACACCTGTAATCCCAGCACTTGGGAGGCTGAGGCAGGAGGATCAGTGTGAGTTCGAGACCACCCTGGGCTACAAAAGTGAGTTCAAGGCCAGTCTGAACTGCATAGTGAGACCCTGTCTCAAAAAGACAAAATAAACAAATGGAATGAAATTTGGTGAATTCCAACATCTTTACTCTTTGCCATAGCAGGTGGGCTGGAATTTAGTTGTTTGGCATGGGAAGCAGGAGTAATCTTTTGTTTTTTGAGACAGGGACTTGCTGTGTTGTCCAGGTTGACCCTGAACTCTGTAGCCAAGATGAGCCCTGAGCTCATGGCAGCGCTGCCTCGCCGTCCTGAGTGCTGCTCGCAGGCGCACCACAGTGCCCAGCACGTCTCTGTAGCTGGTGGTACCATGATTTGTGCCTGCTGGAGTCTCCAGCAAGATGGACCACATGGAAAGAGGCAGGCTGCCTGGAAATACACACTTGGAATGTGAAAAAGAAATTAAGTTGTTAGTGAGCCTTTATTTTTTTTTGCCGTACCAGGGGTGGAACTTGCCATGCAGGCACTTACACTGCTAAACTCCATCCCCAGCCCAGGGAACCCTGATTGAAATTAAACATCTGACCCTTAGATGCTGAAAATTATCTAATCTGGCATTTTGAATGGGCCAATGGGGAAGTGTTTTTGAGACTCACAAGATGAAGAACCTCGCCTGTCACTTGGGCTTGGGGCGTGGCGGTCTGGCACTATAGCATGCTTTTGCTGCAGCCCAAAAAAAGCACGGGTTGTCTGGAATCCCATCATTACAGGTCCCAGTTGGTGGGACCTGACCCCAGGCTGACATCCTTTACCGTGTGCTGTGAGCAGGTCTGACCAAGAGTTCAGCTGCTTCCAGTTAGCAAGGCTGGGCCAGATCACACTCTAGCCTGATGAGCGGGACCCAGGCGGGATGTTATGGGCCAGGGTGCCTTTGTGGCTCTCATCCATGAAAGCATCCTGGGCGTGGCTGGACCGCCTGGCTCACGTAGGTGCTCACCGGAGAGGCTTTGCTCTTTGACGGAACCATCTGAAACCAGGCTGCCAGTCAGCTCTTCAGTTCAATTCAGAGGCTAATGGCATTCCTGTCTCCCTCTCTTCCTTGCCAAAAGCTGCTGGTTGGAGTGTACGTCCCCTGAACAGTTACAGCCCTGCTCCCAAGGCTGCTTTTGCCAGATGAGAACCTAGACACCCCGGAGGTTGTCCCCTGCTGTGGCTTGCTGTGCCTGTGTTTTCGCTTAGTGCAGCTGCAGTGATGGACTGCCAAGCTGACTCCACCTTGCGCAGTTTTCTCTAGCATACATTGCCTCTGAGGTATGCTGACTAGAGCATAGTTGTCCAAGAAGGACTGGTCTCCTGTAGCTGCTCAGTGGCAAAGTCACCACTCCTTGGAGTAGCAGCAGATGGAAGGCTATTTTGAAATTTCTGAAAATTCAGGATTTTATCTTTTGTTCAGTAGGGTTGCCATAACAAAATACTATAAACTGCATTGTGTAAACAGTATAAATTAATTTTCTCCTAGTCTTTCTGGAGGTTAGAGGTTCAAGAGCAAGGTGTTGACCAGTTTGGCTTCTCCTGGGCCCTCACTCCTTGGCTTGCATAGTCTCTTCCTTTCATAAGGACCAGTCATACTGAGCTAGGGCCCATGCCAGCAACCCCATTTTAGCTTAGTTCCTCTTGAACTTATCTCCAATAAATAAAGCCCATCTCCAAATAGTGCAGGTGTTTAATGCTTCAGCATACACATTTTAGATGAACAGAGTTCAGCTTGTTACATGCTATTAATTCCCAAATGCACCTTTCTGGTTAAGTTGTATACGATGTTTGCCTGCAGAAAGTGCTTTTGTACCTCTTGCACATAACCCTGAGGCCTAAGAAGGCACTGAAAAGTGTAAAGCAAAGATTGCTGAGTTGTGCACTCTGATTCTGTGACACCGCAGGGAAATTAAAAGAAAGCCTGGTACTGGGGAAGCTCAGACTCTGGTTTGACGGTGTCTTGCTGCATAGACTGGCCTTGACCTCACTGTGTAGCCCAGGCTGGCCTCCCTGGACCTGAGCTTTGTTCTTAGGAACTCTGAAGAAACCATTGCCCTCTTCAGAGGGAAACCGTAGATGTTGCCTTGTGGAAAACAGAATAGCACTTTCCATACAGAATGCCTTGTGAGCTGGGTATATTTCAGTCACGAGCAAGTGAATCTCAAATCCACTGTCTTCTGGGGTGCTTCAGAAGAGGTCTCTAGAACTAGTTTTCAATCTGTAACCCCGGGGTTGCCCCACTGGGCGTCCTTAAACTTATGCTGCCTAGTGCATCCTGCTAGGAGCTCCCCAACACTGCAACTCTTTGTTTCTAGGAGCACTGCCTGCACCCCCTGGGCGTGTGGTTCTGTACTTGACCCTAATCACATGATGTTGTCTCAGCCCTGGAAGGCTTTAAGATCAGCTTCCACTTTCCTGTGTTGTGCCTGAATTGAGGCCTGAGGTCAGGTAAATGGTTCATATAGAATCTTGAGAAACCTGGCTAAGATAGATTCTGCGATTAGCACGACTGATTTTAACTGGCTATAAATCAAGACTTCTAACAAGTATAATGTAGGCTAGCCTTCCCTTCATTAAAGGTACCATTTTTGCAAGGATCTTGTTGCTACTAATTCTGCTGGAAGAGCCTCAGCCAAGAGGCAGGCTGTTTAAAAAAGAGGTAACAGAGCAAGCCTGATACTGTTTTCCTTAGAAAGACCTGTCTGCAGGGTCAGCCCCTGGCTAGATTCAGGAGTTTAGAGTTCAGGAAGCTTCTTAGCATCCTGAGTCCTAAGAGTGGCACAGTGCCCTGGGCTGTTTGTGCAAACACCACGGTTTACACTGAACACATGTTTTGGTTTGAGTCTGGAGTTGTGTGTTTTAGGCAGAGCATGAGGAGTGTCCCTAAATCTTCCAGGCTTTGAATTTACTTTGTAGTGTAGGCTGGCCTTGAATTCATGGCAAGGTCCTGTTTGGGCCTCCTGAGTACTGGGATTACAGGCGTGCACTACCACACCCGCTCTAAGTCTCCAGTTATTAATTTTTTTGGTCTTCCTTTAATGAGCTTCCCTAGTATTATGCATTTCACTGTGGTCATAGTTGGTTGCTTGAGGAATTGTGTGAATTTTTTGTGGCGGGGGAGGTGGTACTGGGAATTGAACTCAGGACCTCATGTTTGTCAGGCAGGCACTGTGCCACTGAGCCATATCCTGGGCCCCCATTTGCTCAGGAATTGTGTGTGACTTACTGTGAGGGCACTCTCGAAAATTTGCATCAGTTTTCCTCTGGACTTCGGCCCACACGTCTTGTTCATCTGCTGGCTTTGCTTCATCCTTCTGCTGTAACTGTAGCTATGACATAACCACAGGCCAGGGTCTGTGACTGCCAGTGAGTCATCTAACTGGGAGATGGTATTTGGGACCCAGGGGCACTTCTGGGGTCCTGGGTGTATCTTATTAGTCTGGGGGCTAAGGCTGAACACAGGTTGTATTCAGTTTGTCAAAATTTACTAAGCTATACAATTAGAAACATTTTCTCCATAACTATACTGAATTTCAATAAAAAGCTCAGGTGAAGGATCACACACTATGGGGATTAAAAAAAAATCTTAATTAGAAAAGAAAAGCCAAACCTTTAAATTCACTGCTTAGTAAATGTCACCCTTTTACCAGGCATTTTGCTTTGAGCTTGGGACGTGGGTGGAAAAGATGGCATCATTGTCTTGCCTCTTCACTGGGAAGCTGGTAAGATGATGTTTACAGTAGGGTTGAGCTGTGCGCTGTTGAGGACCTCACCGGGCAGAGGGAAGGCAGAGGAAGAGCTGCCCATTGGGGTGCTGTGGGGCCCACTGAAGCCAGACAAGCACATGGGCTGCAGAGGTGGCTGGGGAGGGTGGCCAGCTGGAGTGTGTGGGCCTAAAGCTGCTGGTCCTTCTGATTTAAAAAAATTTTTTTGAATTATGATTGATTGATTGATTGATTGTGTTATGGCCAGCTCAGCCTGTCCTGGGGGTAGGGCTGGTGCAGCATGTGGTGCCGGGGATCAAACTGTGGTCCCTGTGGTTGCCCAAGCTTTTCCTAAGCAGGCGCTTTAGACCGCTGAACCATCTTGCCGGCCCTGAATGTTTACTTTTTAAATGCTGTACAGTTCAAAAAGAGGTCAAATAAAACTGCAGGACCAATCTGGCCGTGGGCTGGCAGTCTGCTAGGCATCCTTCCCTACCTCTGATCAAGAAATCAGAGAGGTCACTACTGTAGGTCCTGGGGGAAAGAGCCCTGTGAACAAGTCCAGCTGGGTTCTTGCCGGTGGGGATGGGTCTGGAGCTCCTGCACTTAGGAATCACCTGGGCAGTTGTGCTTACCAGGCTCAGGCCTTTGCCGCCGTCTTAACGAGTTCCAGGTGCTGGAGATGCCTCTCGCCTCTGGATCGCAAGCAGCAGTGATTTCAGAGTGAGGAGCCGGAGCGCCTGCCGTGGAACCGCGTTGGCCTGACCGGCAGCCCAGTTTTTGCTTAGATTCTGGGTGTCTTGGCTGACTTGGCCGAGGGCCCAGCGAGACAGGTGCTCTCCCTAACTTCCTCCTGTGGCTGCCAGCTCTCCAGGCTCAAGAGTTTATATTCTAGAGGGCAAGGTGGCGGAGGATGGTGTTTAGGGAAGCTTCCAAAAGGAGGCGCCTGTGAACTGCGTGCAGGCGCTTTCCCGGCCGCTGCCGAGGGCGAATCCCCGAACGAGTTACCCCGTCCTGGGGCTGCGTCGAGACATTCTCACTCCGAGAAGAGTCTCCCAGGGCCTTCCGTGAGTCCACGGACTGGGCATCCTTGTCAGTAGTGTTTTCTGCCGAGCAGGATGCGAGTTTATTAAAGACTGCGGTGCGGCAGGGCTCTCGCTCCCATGGTGCCGCGCGGCGGGCGGGTTTGGATTTTAAATCCCTACGGCCAATCAGCGGCGCGCAGGCCTTTGTAACGTTCCCAGCGCCGCGTTTGAATTCGGGGCGGAGAGGAGCAGTGCGAAGGCTCTGAACCGGCCCTGCGTGTTCCTTGGAGCAAAGCTGGGACCATGAATGCGGCTGCAACAGCAGGGAAACTGGCACGGGCACCAGCTGACCCGGGTAAAGCGGGGGTCCCTGGGGTTGCAGCTTCCGGAGCCCCAGCGGCTGCCCCGCCAGCAAAAGAGATCCCCGAGGTCCTGGTGGACCCCCGCAGCCGGCGGCACTATGTGCGGGGCCGCTTTTTGGGCAAAGGCGGCTTTGCCAAGTGCTTCGAGATCTCGGACGCAGACACTAAGGAAGTATTCGCCGGCAAGATTGTGCCGAAGTCTCTGCTGCTCAAGCCGCACCAGAAGGAGAAGATGTCCATGGAGATCTCCATTCACCGCAGTCTCGCCCACCAGCATGTCGTAGGCTTCCACGGTTTTTTTGAAGACAGCGACTTTGTGTTCGTGGTGTTAGAGCTCTGCCGCCGGCGGGTGAGTGTCATACTGGAGGGACTGGAGGTGCCAGGGTGCCCAGCTCTGAGCTGTGGGACCCGGAGCTGCAGGGAGGGAATCCTCGGGAAGGGGCACCTGGTCTAGAGAAGTGGTGCTGGGAAGGGTGAGCTAGGGCCGAGAAAAGCCTCTGGTAAGCAGAGCTGCTAGGGAAGGTGGTTCCGGTTAAGAGCCGCCGAGTCTGTCGCGGTGGTGATAGGGGAAGGCAGCTCCAGGACGTGGGGGTGGGGAGGTGCAGGCAGTAGATGCCAGAGCCCAGGAGTTACTTAAGGAGGAGGCCCTTGGAGGGTGGGGGTGCGATTTTCCGGGGTAGCGCTGGGTCAGGAGATTGTTGGGTGATTAGGCCCGACCTTGGGGCTTCCAAGCAGAGGGATCTGGACCCGGATCTGCTGGGAAGAAGCCCAGGAAGCGGATCCTGGGCGTTGAAGCCCCAAGAGAGGGGCCTAATAGAGGCTGCTGTGAGTGGTTCTGGCCCATGTTCAGGCAGGGTCTTTGAAGAAGGGACCGGGGAGAGGAGAGGGCCTGTCAAAACTCCATCCCTGAGGGTCTCGTTTGTGCTCTGCACTGCCTTTTCCCAGTGACCCATCTTCCATGAGGCTCATGCCCTCTCCACCTTGCGCTTCCCTCCGCAGTCCCTCCTGGAGCTCCACAAGAGGAGGAAGGCCCTGACTGAGCCAGAGGCCCGCTACTACCTGCGGCAGATAGTCCTGGGCTGTCAGTACCTACACCGAAACCGGGTTATCCATAGGGACCTCAAGCTGGGCAACCTCTTTCTGAACGAGGATCTGGAAGTGAAAATAGGTGAGATACAGGAGTGCTGACATTGCAGTTCAGGAGCTGGCAATGTAAGGAAGACTAAGAAAGAGACCCAGAAGGAGGACAGGAGGAAGAGGGTGGGGGAATCAAGAATATTTGGTCTTAGATGGGTCTTCAGTCCAGAAAATGAAAGCAAGAGCCCTCCAGCCAGCATCTTGCCTTCAGATACACTAGTCTTGTGCCCCAGAACAGTATTTTTAAAGTTTTGAATTAGGTTGGCGGGGAGGGTGTCTCAAGAATGCTAAGCCCCAACCTCCAGCTGGTTTCTATCTTTAAAAATTGGAAGGCTTGGGTGGTGTGGTAATTCACATTTGGAGTTCCTTTAAAAATGTAGAACTTGGGGCCAGGGAGATAGCTCAGGTGCACAAGTGCCTGCCTGACAAGTGCAAGGTCCTGAGTTAGATCCCTGGTTCTGCAAAATAAATAAAAATGTAGAACTTGCCAGGCTTGCTGGGGTGGTGGTGACACCTGTAATCGCAGCACTCATGAGGCTGAGGCAGGAGGAGGGTCATAGTGAGCTGAAGGACAGCCTGAGCTGCATAGCAAGACCTTGTCTCAAAAAGACACAAAAAAAAATTGAACAAGATGAGCATTTTCTTGGGGTGCCTCTTTGCTGAGCTGAACAGCGCTCATCCCTTCAGACTCCCCCGTTGGCTGTGGCGCCCACCGCTCCACAACTTGTTCACAGACTTACCAAGTGGCAGTCTTGAGCTTGATTTGCTCTGTGGTTCCCAGGACAGCTCTCATCTGCTGTCCCTGTCCAGTCTCTTGGGAGCACAACCCTCCTTCCTAAGGGGCGGGTGAGGAATGCTGTGGCGCGTGGAAGACCTGTCCTTTAGCAGGGCGGGCGGGCGCAGGGAGCCTCGGGCAAGGCTTGCTGACACATAGAGCCGAGGCTGTGGGGTCGCATGACGCTGGTGTTGCCAGTTGTCTGCAGTGACAGATGGCAGGGGCCAGCATTGAGCACCTCCTCTTCCTCCCTCTGTCCCAGGGGATTTCGGACTGGCCACCAAAGTGGAGTATGAAGGGGAGCGGAAGAAGACCCTGTGCGGGACGCCTAATTATATAGCTCCCGAGGTGCTGAGCAAGAAAGGGCACAGTTTCGAGGTGGACGTGTGGTCCATCGGGTGCATCATGTGAGTCGGGTGTTGTCTTGGGACCTGTGCAGCCTCCAAGGGCCCTTTTGAGACATCTTAGCTGGCTGACCTGCTGCAGCCTGCTGCCTAGTGGAAATTCTGTTCTAAAGGACCTGTTGCCCCAAACACAAAGCCTGGCTTCCATCTTAGTCCTTGTCACTTGAGTGTGCCCTATAGGGCCCCTCAGTAGGGCCTATGGTGCAGGGAAGGGGGCCGAGTCCTCGCTTCATGCCAGCCCCTTCCTGCTTGCTCAGAATTCGGTCTCAGATTGGCAACTTTGGGGTCTCGGTCAGCGGTGTGGACTCCCAGGACCAGGTTGCTCAGCAGGCCCTTGCAGCGGGTCCTAGGTCTTGTTTAGAAGCAGTGATCCACGCTGGGTGGGAGCCATTCAGCGTGGCATGACAGCCATCGGAGTGGGGCTGTGGCGCCTGGAGCAGGGCTGGGCATAGAGCTTTGGGCATTTTTAAATTTTTACCGTTTTTTGCTGTTTTGGCCTGGGTGCTGGAGAGTTTGACATGAATTGCAGTGGTTTTCATTGTAGTGGGGCTTTTTTTTTTTTCCAAATAAAAACTAAGTTTTTAAGTGTAGAACCTCTAAACACAGCACTCCTTCCATGGGCATAGGTGGCCCAGCCACTGTGGCCTGTTGTGGGGGCCCAGTGGCCTCTGAGGCCCTTGCAGAGTCTGTAGTTACTGAAGGCTGGAGCCAAACAGTCCCTGGCCCACTGGAATCCAGGTCTCCTCACCTCACCTACCTGAGAGTTGATCCAGCCAGTAATTCTAGGGGCTGCTAAGCACCTGTCTTCAGGAGCCTTCAAGTTGTGAGACTCTGAAGGATGTCTGGCTGGGCGTGGTGGCATATGCCTGTAATCCCAGCACTCAGGAGGCAATGGCAAGGGGATTGTTGAGTTTGAGATTAGCCTGGACCACAGAGAGTGCGCTCAAGGCCAGCCTGAGACAAAACAAACAAACTAAAAGGAAGGGTGTCTGTTCTGCCTTCCGTCCCTGGCTTCTTCCTGTTCTGGGCTTTCTCCAGGACCCTTGAGCCAAATCCCACCTTGTGCTTACAGGTATACTCTGCTAGTTGGCAAACCACCTTTTGAGACCTCTTGCCTGAAAGAAACCTACCTCCGCATCAAGAAGAATGAATATAGTATCCCCAAGGTGACTAACAGCGCTTGAAATTTATTTCATTTTACTGTTCTCTAAAAGCTATGTCCTGGACAGATAGATCGGGCCTGGCACTGGGGGTGAGCAGGAGCTGTGAGAGTCTGTGTCTGAAATCGCCCCCAGAACTTGGCACGTTCTGTATGCATGAGCTTCTTGGGGCCGAGCTTGTATGTTCAGGGAGCTCCCTGCACACGATCGGTGCCTGAGGAAGGGTGAGCTGATGGGAAGCCACAGGCTTCCCAGGGACAGATCGATGTTGGTTTTTATAATCACAGCACAGATGCATGTAAAGGAGGAGCCTGTTTCTGTTGGAGCGTGGCCCAGGCCACCATCCGGAGATGTCACAGAGGGTGGTTTCACATCAGGCAGCTCGCTAGATGAGGAAGGTGTGGCGTGGGATTTCGTCTCCTGCGCCTCTGTTCTCCTTCCATAGTGAACAGTGCTGGTGGAGCTCTCTTGCCCCTTGGGTAATTTTGTGGGGACTCAGTGAGTTACTGCAGGAAGTACTGAGCACTTCCCTGGCGTACCGTGAGTGCAGAGCTGGTGCTGGCTGTTCCGATGCCACTCACCTGTGCTCAGTGAGGTCCCAGTGAGTCTTCCTGGCAGGACCCCGAGCTCGCACTATGTTCTCATTTTGTAGGTGCAGACACAAAGGCTCTGGAAAGCCCAGGTTACTTGTCATGGCTGGTGTGAAGAGGCAAATTTGGGACTCAGACACAGATCTTAGGATCTTGAGGCCCATATGTAGTTGTAAGTGTGCAAGGCAGATTCAGGGGGAAAGATGACCTGAAGTTAGTCTTCATTATCAAGAGGAAGGCAGAGTGACCGATCATTCTCACCATTCAGGTAGACATTTGTTGAGGAGAACTTGGTGCTGCTTACATCCTGGAGCCATGGTGTGTTTTAAGAACTGGAGTTGGGACCTGGGCCCAGCTGGGCTGTGGGCCCTCTGCAGTGCTGCACTTGGGGTCCCGGTCACATCCTGCTTAAGGTTTTCTCTGCTGCAGCATGTCAACCCTGTGGCTGCCTCCCTCATCCAGAAGATGCTACAGACAGACCCCACTGCCCGCCCCACCATCCACGAGCTGCTCAACGACGAGTTCTTCACTTCCGGCTACATCCCCGCTCGCCTCCCCATCACCTGCCTCACCATCCCACCTAGGTTTTCCATAGCTCCCAGCAGCCTGGACCCCAGCAACCGGAAGCCTCTCACAGTCCTCAATAAAGGTAACATAGTCTGGCTAGGCTGGCAGGCACCAGAGAACTGAGGTGCAAGGTGTGGCGTGGCTTGCTCCCTGGCTCCAGAGATTGGCTGTGGAGTGGGGTGGGACTCTCTGTTCCTGAGTTTGGTCCCTGTTCCCTTCTGACCCTGGGCCATTTTGGGGAAGACAGACCTTGGTGTGGCTGGCAGCCCACGTAAGAGAAAATAGATTAAATGCCAAGCCTGAAAAAGTGATCTTTTGGATCACTGCTAAAGTCTAAACATGATTTTTATCTGGCTCATTAAAAGAGTTGGAAAAATTTATTAGCAGGTATGACTGTTAACAGTTTTATTGCAGCGTATGGCACATTTCCCCCTCTGCTTCAAACACACTGAAAGTCGTTCTTAGCAACGTGTCTTTACGCTCATAAGTATTTTAAAAGTTTAAAAATTGTGTCTTTGATCACCCCTCCTGATGTGATAGGCTTCCTTGTGTGTCCAGTTACGGGACTGCATGCTTGGCGTTATTGGCTCTTCGTTGTTCCTCTGAGATGGTGCAGAAGGCCAGCACCTGCCCTCTCGCCCTTGCTGCCTTCCCAGAGCTTTTTGAACAGATGGGCATTTTCTTATAGGACCACTTGCTCCTCGAGTTTTTATGTCTGGTCTCTTCAGAGGAGAGAAATAGCAAATGTGTATTTGTGTGGGGAAACTTATGCTTATATTTCTGATTCACAAATGTTTGGTATTAGTCCAAGCTTACAAAGCTGTGAAATATACAGAAAACTCAGATACCCTCACTTTTTGTTTTAGATCCACCAGTAATGTTTCTTCCACATTTGCTCTCTATCAGTGTCTCTCCCCTCCCTCTCTTGTCCTTTCCTCCCAGTGCATCAGTGTGAACTTGCTAAAAATAGATTCTTCTACATAAGCATAGGACATGGCAGATATCAGTATCAGGTTCATGACATTTAACACAACCAATACTGTTTTTTTTGTGTGTGTGTACTTAGTACAGGGTCTCATTACACACGTCAGACTTGTACCAATACTATCTTATAGCAGCGTTTACTATTCTATAATTACTGCTTTTCTCCAACTTGAAGTGTCTGATTCCACTGTAATATTAACACAGCTTTGCCTCTCTGAATTTATACTTATAGAAATATCCCCCACCCACTCATGAGATTCTCCTTGGCCTCCTGGTCCGCCTTTAGCCTCCTGATTGGTGAGGTTGCAGGCGAATGCCACCGTGCCTGGTTTTCTATTTTCTCTTAGATTGAAGGTTTTTTCCTTACATTAATGTATTTAAATTTTTTTCAATGTACACAAAGTAGTTCCTCTTACTAAACAGTGTTTATTTTCCTTGTCTTTAGAGTTAATTTTTATATATAGGATAGATAGTTTTAAAAGATACCTTTTTTTAAAGGTAGCTCAAAATTCTTTTCTGTGTGGATACATGACCATTGTAGTGTGCAGTTTCAGTTAATCAAGTTTTACGCAGTTTTACGCACCACTTGTTTGCTTTTAATTTTTGTTATAGAATGATAATTAGGCCTGTACAGAAAAGTTGGAAACAAAGTAGACAGAGCTTCTGGACCCTCCTCCTGGCTCCTCAGCCAGTGTCCCTGCCTCACTTAACTGTCAAAACCAAGACGGCGCTCCCAATGAGCTCCAGCCCACCTGGCACTTAGCAGCGCACCGTCAGTGCCCCTTGTTCTGAGCCAGGTCCGACTCTGGACCCCACGTGGCATTTGGTGAATCATTCCCTTAGTCTCCGGCCCACAGCAGTACCTAGTCTTTGCCTGTCTGTCGCGAGCTGGACATGTTACAGACGTCTGGTGAGTGACTCCCTAAAATGCAAGTGGGGTTCGGTGCTTCCTTGTGACGGCACTGCAGCAGGCATTTGGGTGAGAATAAAGAGGAGCCGTGGAGCCCCCTTGCTTGGTAGATGGTGCTGACCTCAGTCACTCATTGCATGTCATCTTACAGAGTCCTTTATTGGGAAGTGTCGTCGTGGTTCCCCCCCGGTCAACAGGTGGCTCAAAGGAAATTACTTTGGACTGTCCTGGTTCTTAAATGCTTGCCCACACCTTGCATGCAGTGGGCAGATGTTAGGCACAGTGGTCATTACTGTGGTTCTTTTCTTTGCTCTTTTGTGGCACGGAGGCTGGAGCCCAGGGCCTCCTGCAGGCCAGCATTATGGTAGGAAATGGAATGCTGATTTTTCTTCTTTCTCCATACTTTTTTTGTCTTTTTGAAACAGGGTCTCACTATGCAGTTCAGGCTGGCCTTGAGCTCACTTTTATAGCCCAGGCTGATCCTCACACTGATCCTCCTCCCAAGCACTGGGATTACAGGCGTGTGCCACCATGCCCGGCTTTCTTTCTCCATTCTTAGATTTTAGTAATTGGAATTCCTTACCGAAGGGCTCTCTCTTCCCTCCCATTTATTTGGTTAGTCATATCAGTAATAGACTCAGGCCTGTCTGTCTTACTGTTTGGGCTATATGATGTTATTTTATGGATTGCTCTTTTATTGTGGTTTTAATTTTAAATTAATAGAATTATAAAAACGTTTGTTATGGTAAATCTTACCTAAAGGTAGAGAAAACTGCATTATACACTCTTGTATGTTCTTTATCCATTTTTCTTCTTTCTCTTGTTTCTTTTTCTTTTTTCTTGTTGTTGTTGTTGTTGTTGGTACAGGGATTGAACTCAGGACCTTGCACTTGCCAGGCAGGCGTTTATTCTACTGAGCTATCTCCCTGGCCTTCTTGATCCATTTTCAATAGTTGTTAAATTTAGTTAGACTTCTTTTTACCTCTTTTACCCCCTTCCCTTTTTTTCCTGAAGTTTTAAATGAAATCTCTAGCGTTGGGTCAGGGAGATAGCTCCGTGGCACAAGTGCCTGCCTGGCAAGTGCAAGGTCATGAGTTCAAACCCCGTTCCCGCAAAAAAAAAAAAAAAGAAAAAATCTCTAGTATCTTCATATTTAGCTTTATAACATAGGGGTTTCGGGTTAAACTGAAAACTTTTAAGAAATTTTTCATATTACATAAAGAGAATTAGTACATGTTGACTGGAGGGAAATTAAATGATTAGCCAAAAAGAATAAAAGTCATCTATTTTTCAATCACCCAAGTATATAACAAATGTTAAAATTCCAATGTATTTCTTTTGGGATTCTTCGGTTATACATAAGCACATAAAATAGGTTTTTTTTAAAACATATTTGGTACAGGGTCTCTATACAGCTCAGACTCAGCGATCCTCCTGTTTTGAGCCTCCCCAGTGCTAGGATTACAGGCGTGCACCACCATGCCCAGTCTCAGTGCCTGGCTCAGTGCACTAGTACTTGGGGCCAGTGTGGCGCGTGGTGCCGAGGACTGAACCCGGTCCCTGTACATGCCTAAGCAGGTGCTTAGTCTTCTGAGATATCTCGCCGGCCCTAAAGTAGATTTTTGGATAGAAAAATCTTGTATTTTCCCTTGATGCCTACTGAATGCTGATGGGCTGACCCTCTGAAAGTGCCTCTACCTCTTTGCCTGGAGCAGGGGAGCTCTGAGCCGCTGACGCCCTCATGCTGCCCGAGTCCTGCCAGGTCAGAGGCCCGAGTGCCTGAAGCTCTTTGGCCTCACGGTGAGCACCACGTGTCTGTCGTCTGTGCGTGGACGCTGCTGCATGAGTAACCTAGCACTGACTCAGTTTCCCCAAGCAGTGGTAGTAGCTGCAAGAGCTTCTGTCTGAGAATGTGCCAGCTGTGGCAGGCCCCCGCGCCCCATCTTAGGCCCCGCTGCTGTGCCTAGCTGATCAGCACGTCCCCTTCCTAGGCTTGGAGAACCCTGTGCCTCCTGAGCGTTCCCGGGAGAAAGAAGAGCCAGGGGTTCGGGAGGTGAACGAGGCTGTCGAGTGCCAGCTTGGGGACCTGCTGCAGCAGCTGCACAGTGTCAACGCCTCCAGGCCTGCGGAGCGTGGCCTGGTGCGGCAAGGTGAGCACGCGGCCCTCTCCCTTGACTGCTGGTCCTATCTGCTGTCAGTGAGAATCCAGGCAAGTTAGCCAGGAGCCCAAGCGCCCATGTGCCCCACCACCACCACCTCTCCACTGCTTCTTGTTCCCTGGCACCCTGCACACATGTTCTTTCTGCTCAGTCCCGTCACTTCCCTGACGCAGACCCAGCCACGCCGCAGCGCCCTACTCCCTTCCGCCGGCTCCTGCTTGCCCCTTCCAAGTCCCTGCTTCTCTTCCTGGCGCCCACTGCCGGCCCTTTTCAGCCTGTGTTCCAGTTCTCCTAACACAACTCAGTCAGCGTATTCCCAAGTCTGTTTATTTGAAACAATGGTTTTGTCACAGGCACCAGCGTGATACTTGGTTGTACTCGCAGTTCTTGTCCACCGAGTTTCCTAGTCCTCTGAACTGGGAAACCAGACACCAAGTCCTACAGCGGTGGGAGGAGCAGGCGGGCTGGAGTGCACTGTCCGCCTTAGTCTTTCTTCCTAAGTGAGCACATCAAGTCTGCACCTGCGGCGGTGCCTGCGAGGAGGACTGGGGTCTTGGGGGCTGCGCTGCAGCTTTCTGCCTGTGTGTCTGTGCCACTGCCGTCTGGGCTCCTTGGGGACCCCAGCATTCTGACCGCCCTGCGAGCTCCCGGTGTGGGCCCCACGCATGCAGTCCCGACCATGTCCGTTTCTGTTGCAGAGGAGGCCGAGGATCCCGCCTGCATCCCCATCTTCTGGGTCAGCAAGTGGGTGGACTACTCGGACAAGTACGGCCTGGGTAGGTTCTTTTGAGAGGTGAGGGAGGCCCAGCGGGCCCTCTGGTGGCTGCAGGCTACGGCCTTGGTGGCCCGGAGCCCCTTCTCCTGGCTGAGGTCCCCCCCTCCCTGCCTCTAGGGTACCAGCTTTGTGACAACAGCGTGGGGGTGCTCTTCAATGACTCCACGCGCCTCATTCTCTACAACGATGGCGACAGCCTACAGTACATAGAGCGCGACGGTGTGGAATCCTACCTCACTGTGAGCTCTCACCCCAACTCCCTGATAAAGAAGGTGAGCACCCACTGTGGCAGGCGGGCCTGGCTCTATGTGGGGGGCTTATGTGGGGTCCTGCGGGCGCAGCACTGACAGCGGGCCCCTCCCCATGCCTGAGCAGATCACGCTCCTCAAGTACTTCCGCAACTACATGAGCGAGCACTTGCTAAAGGCGGGCGCCAACATCACGCCCCGGGACGGGGACGAGCTGGCCCGGCTGCCCTACTTGCGCACCTGGTTCCGCACGCGCAGCGCCATCATCCTGCACCTCAGCAACGGCACGGTGCAGATCAACTTCTTCCAGGTAGGCAGTGCAGGAGGGCTGGGTGCGGGACAGGCAGGCAGGCAGCCAGGCTCTCCCCTCCCCTCCCCCGCACCTGCCCCTATGGCCAGGCCCTTCAGTCCCTCCCCCACCCCTCCAGGACCACACCAAGCTCATCCTGTGCCCACTGATGGCAGCGGTGACGTACATTGATGAGAAGCGCGACTTCCGCACGTACCGCCTGAGCCTCCTGGAGGAGCACGGCTGCTGCCGCGAGCTGGCCAGCCGCCTGCGCTACGCCCGCACCATGGTGGACAAGCTGCTGAGCTCTCGATCAGCCTGCAACCGGCTCAAGGCCTCCTCCTAGCCCCCTCCTGGAGGACTGGTGCTCCTCTCTCCACCGCCTGAGGGCCTGCCCTGGTGGGCTCCGAGGCCTGCTGCTGTCCGAGGGCGTGTCCTGCACAAGGCTGCGCAGGAGCTGGGTCAGCTCGACGTGGGCTGCTAAGTTATTTTGTACAGTTCTGGTGGTTTGGGCGCTGCGGCCTGCCCTGCCCTGCTCTGCCCTTCAGTGCACCTCTTGATGACTTGTACAGAGCATTTCTGTGAGTCCAGGACTGTCCTTGCCTTTGCTTTATGCACACTAAACACACATAAATCTTATTCTTGTGTTCCCTGAGGGTGCCCTGGCTTCTGGGCTTGCCAGCCGCTGCCCATCCTCCTCACACTTGGCAATCCTTGGCCATAGGCCTGGCCACCTGGGAGAGGTCCCTGGCCTCGGAGTAGTAGGACTGGAAGATGCCCTCAGAGGCGCAGCTCCTCATGGTGCGGTGGGTGTGGAGGAGCAGTCTCGGGAAGCGGCTGGTGAAGTACCCCACAAAGCTGTCGGGGATGGGGCCCAGCGCCCGCCGCACGTTACCCGGAAGCTCCCTGTAGTGGTGCTTCTGGAGTGGGAAGGAGGCAGGGCCACACTCAGTGTGGTGGGGCTTCCCCAGTCCCGGCCCCACCCTGGCCCTGGGACACACCTTGTTCCGCATGGCACGCAGCAGGTCTCTCACTGATGTCCCCCTGTACGACCGGAACTTTTTCAGATCTGTGGGTAGAGAACTAGGTTGCAGAGCAGTCCCTGCCCCGCAAGCCTGGCTCTGACCTGGCCCACTGGGTGTGGCCCCACCTGTCTGCAGCGGTGTGGAGATGTGCTGGTGCCAGTTGTCCCGGACCACCTTGTCACCCCCCGTCTCCAGGGCTCTCACCAGGGCCCCCTGCTCAGACTCCTTCTCCAGCCAGTCGCTGACGTCCTAGGAATCCCACAGAGTTCCTAAGCCTTGAGGCCAGAGGCCCTGAGACCCAGAGTGTGTGGTGTAGCTTGGGTGGGGTGCAGCACAAGCCTCTGAGGGGTGCGAGTCTTGTATGTGGACCTCCATGACCTTCGCAGCCACCTAGGAGGCTGCCCCTGCCATCTCCAGTGCAAGAGAAGCACATCTGGGCACCGGCACAGCATGAGGGATAGCAGGAGGAACAGGCGGGTGTGTGCCCTATGCCCATGATACAGGGCAGCTAGGGCTGGAATGGTGGAAACACGTGGCACAGAGAGTGCTCTTGAGGCTTTGGCGGGCTTGCACTGCTTGGGCCAGGAAGTCACTCCTGTCCTGTCCCAGCCACTCAGACCAAAATGTGTCACTGAAGGTCCCACTTAGGATTTCCCTCTGACCTGGAAGAACTGGAGCTGCTTGGCTGTGCTCCAGAAGAGCGGGTGGGCCAGCACCTGGCAGGCAGAGGGCCGGGCCTGCGGCAGTGCGCTCACCATGGCTTCAACCAGGTCCCGGGCCACCACCTTGTCTGAGGGAAGAGGAGAAAGGCAGCTTCAGGCTTCCTGGCCTCGGGCCTGCCCCACTCCCCGTGGTGGGCTGAGGCTCTCACCGTGGGCCTCTTCCTCCAGGTGAGCCAGACAGGGGGTACCTAGGAGGATGTTTGCCTGGCGAGAGAGGCTCTCTCCGAAGGGGTGGCCGCCCCTGGAAAGCACATAGTAGAAGACACAGCCTGCAGAGAAGATGTCCACAGCACTGGTCTGGGGCCAGGAAGATGGAAGAGAAAGGAAATCAGCTGAGCACAGTTCTCCCTGGGCACTCAGGCTGCTTGGGGCTGCTGCTCGAGGTGGACATCGGGGCGCCTGCCGGGCGTCGTCACTTGGCCCTGGGTCCTAGCCTCAGCCGTGCCTGATTTTCATCCCACCTCCGCACCTGCTGGGCTCATGCAGGGTATGCAGGTCACATGCCTGAGCAAGGCTGGCCTAAGGCAGCAAGTGAGGACCACTGATGCATAGCCCTGGCTGGTTGGCACCAGGAGATTCTGCCAGGTGGCAGACTGCGCTAGATTTTCCAAAAAAAGCTAGAAATTCACATTTTTAGGTGGGACTTGCCCCTGTTAAAATACTGGCTGTGATGAAAACACCTGTGGCTCACAGCATCCGTGTGGCCGGTCCTCGGGTGCAGGAGTCAGGGCCACTGCTCAGAGCTTGCTTCTGATACAAGAAGAGGAGTGGCTTTGCCTGGCGACTCCTTGGTGCTGCTGTCATCGGCCAGTAGCTTCAGTCTGTACCCACACTCGGGGCAGTAAGGTCTATACTCACGAGGCCCCACCTAAGTCTCCACGGAGGCCACATGCTTTCCACCACACAGCTTGCAGTAGCTGACATCTCTGGAAGCTGTCTCAGCGTCCTCCACCCTCTGGGCCACCTTGCGCAGGAGCCACTACACTGACCTGAGCATTCTTGCTTGCTTTTGGGTCCCCAGTGATCCTAAGTCACAGTGAGGACTGATGCCTACTTCAAGGTTTCTCAGCCTCAGCACTTCTGACACCATGGCTCAGCTATCCTGGGTGCTGTGGGGTGTTCAGCCACATACCTGCCCTCGCCTAGCACTGCCAACAGCACTCTCAGCCAGACACAAGTGCCACCAGATGCTGCCTAAGGCCCCACTGCTCTAGGTAAGAAGGGGCAGACACCCCCTGGCAGATAAAAATGGCTTGCATGCAGAGCCACACCAGGAAGGGACCGGGACAGGAAGGGAAGCCTGCCACCTGGGCAATGCACAGACTCACAGGGCCGTCCAGGGGCTGCAGCTGGAGGAGCTCAGGCGCCATCCAGCCTTCGGTCCCTGGGATGCCTGAGTGGAGGCTGAAGCTGCAGCAGCCGGCAGGCAGCTTCTTGCAGAGGCCGAAGTCGGAGAGCACCACCCTACCGCGGCCCTGGCTATCCGGCCCAGCGATGAGAATGTTGCCAGGCTTCAGGTCTCGGTGCACTATGGGAGGGGAGCAAAGGAGCTAAGTGCTGCAGGGGAGGAGGGGTGGGGGTGGGAGGGAGGGAGGACGGGCCACCAGATACCTATGTGCAAGGCGTGCAGGTGGGCCAGGCCCGCCGTTAGCTGCTGTAGCACCATCCTGGGTTCCAAACACCAGTGGTCCGAGTCAGGGCTCTCCACGTACTGAGGGAGGGCGAAGTGTCATTCTGCGGCCCAGGGTAGCCCTGACCTCCCTGAACCCCAGCTTACCTCCTGCAAGGAGGCCTGGCAGAGCTCCAGGGCAATGTAGTGGAACTGGGGGCTCCGCTCAGTGCAGAAATAGCGGAGCACATTGGGGTGCCGGTCTGACTCCTGCAGCAGCTGCACCTCCCGTTGCACCAGGCCAAAACACTCCGGGAGGAGCCGCTTGACAGCCACTGCCCGCCCCTCGAACTGTCCCCTGAGAGTGGCCGAGGGGAAGGGTTACAGAGCACATGATCACCTGTCCTGGCCCCTGAGCCTAGGAGAGTGGCTCTCCAAGGGGCAGTATCCAAAGCAGCCATGAGGGCTGCCTCTGCTCACCGGAAAACGAAAGTTCCGCTTGCCCCACGTCCCAGCACATCCTTGGGGTTGAAGGAAATCTTCCCCACGACAGTGAGCTGCTCAGCTGGGGGAGAGGAGGGTGTGATCTCTCAGCTGGCCGCCCACCTGGCCTCCCGCACCTGGCCTGGGCCCCACCCACCTGCCACCTTGACCTGTCCAAGCCTCCTACCCTTCCACACTCATCGAGAACAGTGCCAAGAGGAAGGACCCAGGCCTGGGAAGGACAGCCGCTTTTTGCAATTCTTAGATGAGTGACTTAAACACCCTCCTTTTGTTTTCTCATCTGTAAAGCAGGACCAGTATTAAGCCTCACACAGCATTAACATGAATGTTAAATGTGTGGAATTGGGTGGAGGTCACACCTGTAATTCAGCTGCATCAGGGTAGCAGCTCAGGGTCTACTGCTGCTCTCTGTGACTATGCTCAGGCAGGAAGCTGAGGCAGGAGGATTGCTGAGTTCAGGAGCAGCTTAGCTCCAAAAGGAACTCTAGGCCAGCCTAAACTGCATTGCAAGACCCTGTCTCAAAGCGACAAAACAGAAAAAACCTACACACCCAAAAAAGGAATATATGGAGAGGAGGTGCGTAATGTCTACAGTATCGGCTCCTGGGTGTCCCTCTGTCCTGTCTTCCCTCTACTTCCTGCCATTCCCCTGCTACCAGTTCTAACAGAATCCTTTTAAGGGACCCTGGATCCGCCTCAAGTAGGAAAGGTGGGTTTCAGAGCAGAAGGGACAGCGGTAAGCACAGACACAGGGAGGCTGGCCAGACGCAGAAGCGGCGGGCATGGGGCTCCCTGATGCACAGCACAGCGGCTCTGGAGTGCAAGGAGTGCCTGGCGGCCCGGACTGCCTGCTAGATGGGCAGGGCTGGGTCAGGTGGGCAGAGACCTTTTCAGCAGTTACTGCTGTCCCCCTTGAGTAGCCTGTGGGACACTGGTGCCTCACACCCAGGCACCTGCCCCGCCCAGCTACAGAGGCACTGCACGATCCTGGCTACATGGGCACGGCACCTGGGAGCTGTGTGGTGCGGGCCTCTGAGCTGTTCTACCTAGGAAAGGCTGTTGGCTTGGCTGTCCATAAGGCAAAGTGAAAGGCAAATGAGGCTCAGCACGAGGAACCCACGGGAAGAGCACCCAGCCTGGCCCCAGTGGTGCTGAGTCACCAGTTCAACATCCGTTCTCACTACCTGCCCTGCAAGCAGCAGGTGGAAACCTGAACTGGGAGATGTTGATGTCTCAGAAGTGCACAGGTTTCGGCTGGTGGGAGGCCCCTCAGCAGTGTGGCCTGGGACAGAGTTGCTAGAAGCCTGCTGGGATAGATCTTGCTCACCTGCCCCCAGTAATGGGCCCCACTTTGGACCACTGTTCTGTTGTTTGCCTGCCTTCCCTGTTCTCCACGCCCTGGAGGTAGGGTAAGCACTCGCTAAGCAGTTACGGCTGGGCTAAGCCTTCGGTTGCACCCCCATTAGATAGAGGCCAGCCACATGACCACGAAGGCCTTGAAGACAGAAATAACGGGCTGGAGGGGAGAAGACTGCCTGCACAGATGGGTCTGTCCGCCTCCTGCATCAACAGAACGAAGAGGTAGCAAACGCAAGAGCTAAGCGTCGGCACAACAGAGGGGTACACTGTGCCACCAAAATTACTCTGGAAATCCTGAGCCTGCGACACATTCCACTGCTGTCCTCAGAGGCTGGGAAGCGCTTGGCTCGCCACAGTGTTTACCAGGTGCTGCAGGACTTGTAAAGGGCACACACAGGAGCCAGCGTCCCTGCATTTTACCCCCGAGCTGCCTCTGAGCAGCTCCGGGACCCTGGCTAAGGCGGAGGTATCATGAAGTCTCTCTGTGCTGCCCCTTCCACAGAAGAGGCATCCTTGCAGAACCCACCGTGAGGAGCGCTGTGAGGATCACGAGTCCATCCGCGCCCAGGGTTTAGAACAGTGCCTGGTACACATGAAGCTCTCCACAAATGCCTCCTCCGGTTCAGGACTCACTGTGCCCACTGGCCATCAAATATTCCAGGCAGCTGGCAGTCCTGGAGGATGCCCAACCCAGCACACGTAGATGAACTTATGTATACTAAACAAGAGTGGATACGGCTCACTGTAGAGTCTCTGAGCCATAGAAATGTCTCTTTGGAATGTCACTGTCCCTGCCAACACAGGAAGACCAATACTTCCAAGACTGGAATTCTTGAGCTGAACATAGTGACATAGAGCTGACAGTCTAAGGACTATGACCCCTGCCACCCGTGCCGATGTGACCTGATTCTAAAGAGCTTTTGTGCAGTTAGGCACATCCTGATGCTTGGGGGCTAAATTGACTTCAATGCCCTGGATGCCGGGTGCCAAGGGGACAGATCTGGCCTCCCTGCAGCTGTGAGTGTTCCTTGAGCCTCCTTACCGGGGGGGGGGCGACGACTGAATCTAGGGATTTTATGCTGTCATTTAGCCCTATAAATCTTTTTTTTTTTTAAAAACAGGTTCTGATGAAGTCAGTCACTAAGTTGCCCAGACTGGGCTTAAACTTCCCATCCTCCTGCCTCAGCCTCCCAGAGTGCTGAGGTTACAGGTATGCTCCACCACACCTGGCTTCCAGAGATTCATTAGTACCTACTGATCTAGACAGGAAATGGGCAGACTCCTGGGGAAGGAATACCCATCACCCCATGACTGGGGCCTGGTGCCGGGGGCAAACAGAGGAAAGTGGCGAGGGAACAGACCACTCTTCAGCAAAAGTCACCCTGGAGAAAGATGGAGCCTGTGTTCTCTGTGGAAAACCTAGCATGTGCTCCAGAGGCAAAAGGTCCAGAGAAGTGAGAATCTGGGGGACCGTGTTACCTGGGCCCTCAGTGAGCTGGAAAGAGGACAAGAACTACGGCAGCTTGGGGCTCGGGCAGCTCTGCTGTACACCCCGCCCGCACAGCCTGACCTGTCATGGGGGAGGTGGTGCAGCGGTGCAGTATGTGCTTTGCTTGCACCAAGCCCCGGATTTGATCCCCATCAGAGAAAACCAAGCCAAACCAAGCCAAGCCAAACGAGAAGCAAGGCAGGAGGGACAGTTTCCTCTTAGCAGAGACCTGAGCAGAGACACAGCGAATCAAGGCTGCAGCATCAGGCCATGCACTGGGTGGACCCCAGCACAGGTCCACTGCTGGACAGCAGCGGGGCCACGACGCGGGGCAGGGGGTCAAGGAGCAACCAGGAGCTGCCAGCTCCTGGCCACAGAGACCCACAGCGCCGCCAGCAGAGCCCAAGGAGCAGAAGCCTGGACTCACTACCAAGGCTGTGCGAAGCTCTCAGAGGCATCCCTTCCATACCAGAGGGCGCACCATAGGATTAAACTGAGAAAAGATGGGAGAAATATAAAAAATTGTGCCTAGGACATTTACTCTTAGCGAAACCAAATGTGATATTATTTCAACATGTGCAGCAATAACCTCTGCTAGGTATGAGGTAGTGGGTGGGTGAGGCATGTGTTACTACTCCCATTCACAGATGAGAAAACTGAAGCTCAGAACTTAAGTAACATGTCAAAGTTCTCAAAATCAGCTGAGTGCAATCTATGGCCAATTCTCTCTACATCCAGATTCCAGGATTGAAAATAATACGACAGTGGCTCCTAATTAACTGACTTTGGAACGAAATCTGCCCTCCCCCCCCCACTTTTTCTTTGTCTGAGTTGAGCCTGTCTTGTCGACTCACCCTCATGGTCACAGCTGTGAGGGCTCTGAAGCCTCTTCTGGCCCCATGTGGTGGCCCCAGAGGCCTGGGCCTGTGCATCCTCTGAGACATCAGGAGTGCCTGCAGTTCCCTGGGAAACCTGCCGCTGCTTCTCCACCAAACGCTGCTGATGCTGCAGAGAAGGGAGGCTTAGAGACCTCAGCCCCGGGCAGGCGGGAATGCCCTGTGCCCGAGATGGCCTGGAGTGTGGGCTCACCAAGGGCAGGAGCAGGGCCAGGAAGGTGCAGGGAGGGAGGCGAGGGCAGCTGGAGCGCAGGCCAGGGAGGACAGGCCTGAGGCCGAGGTGCCTGGCGGCTTACCTGCCACAAGAGGAAGAGCACCCAGCCACCCAGAAGGGTGGCAGTGAGGACGGTCGCCAGCAGGTCGTGGTGTCCCAGCCCTAACGACACTGGAATTTTCTCTTGAGGGTGCAGCTCTGCCTGCCATGGCACCTCCTGGAGCAGGTTCAGGAGCTAAGGACAAAGAGGCTTTCGCTCTTGGTGCTCCCTGCACTGTGGAACCCCTAACCCCACTTTACCGCTTGCTCGCTTGCTGGGGCTGTAGACGGGCTTAGCCGGGGAACAGCAAGCTGTCCGCCTAAGGCAGGAGCTTGGCACTCTCCGCAGTGCTGAGACAAATCGTCCCCGGAAGTGGCTCACTGAACCTAGCAGGTAACCAGTGTCTCCCTGACTACCACTTAAAAATACAATGACTATACCTAGAGGGGTGTGTAGCATTTGCTGGTGATCCCTGCACTCCAGGAGGCTGAGGCAGGAAGATCGAAAGTTCAAGCCCTGCCCGGGAAACAGTGACTTAGCAAGACCCCATCTCAAAAATGAAAACAAAAAAGGGCTTGGGGTATAGCAGAGAAAGGGTTCTAAGGCACAAAATAAATACATAAAACAGCTGCAGATATAGCTTGTTGCAAAGGTCCTGGGCTTAAGCCCCACTACTGCAAAACACACAAATGGATATTCATGGGCTGTCACTAAAACAGTAGATTTCCACCGCTGCAGACTGGGAGTTCTGTGCGTCCCTGGTCATCCCAGGCACAGCTAGATTTGAGAATTACTGCCCTAATGTAGCACTTCCTTCCACACTTCTTATCCCACCCTTTCCCAGGAGAATGTGATTTTAGAGTTTTTCTGTTTTCAATTTCTCACTTGATCAATATACCACTTTACAATGTTTACACTAAAGAACAATAAAGAAAAAACCCGTGAACCATGCTTCATGGTCTTTCTGACACTTCCAACACCTCTGGCCGAGGCAACAAATATGTGTCTCCTGAGAACCTCCGTGAAATTCTGCTTCTAGGAGCCTGAGGAGACCAGTGCTGCCCCCCTAGCCGGTGCCCAGGGGCCCTCTGGCTTCTGCACTGACCCCCAAGAAGGGTGCCCAGGCGTGGGTGCTCCCTGAAGGTCTTGTTTCGGCAGTCCCGCTCCCTGGGGAGCGATGGATCCTCAGCATGGTGGTGTGCAGGACCGGGGGTGGCTCATGGTGTCCTGAGGGACAGGGATAGAAAAGGGACAGATGGCCGGTGACCTCTGTCTTCCTCTCAGAGTCTGGGCTCATAGATGCTTTGTTCTTTGTTTCTTTTCTTTCCAAATTTGAGTCGGAAGACCTCACCGATGAGCAGCCACTGGCTGGGGACAGACACACTGCCTGAGGGGTATCGGACCGCAGTGCTGGGTGACCCCTCTCGCTCCCCTGAGACTTGAAATGTCACCTCGTCAGTGGTGGGGCCATCCACAGGGGCCAGGGTGAGTCCCCGAGGCTACAACCGAAGAGGAAGAGCCACAGGTGAGCAGGCGCCCCTCCCCTCCATCCCTCTTTCTAGTGCCTCCCCAGGCCATTTCTTACCACCAGGGCCACCCCAGTGTGGACCAAGGCCTTAGAGACGTAGAAGCCAGCTTCATCCTTCCCCACATACAGCGTCATCCTAATGGGGAAAGGAGAACTGGTAAGAGGGGTGAGTGGTGACAGGTAGGCAGTCTCAGCTGCCTCTGTACCCTTGTCTCTGGACAGTGTCATCTCCTGTTGACTCCAGGCTTGGCCATGTGGCTTGCTTTAGCCATATCAACAGCAAACAGAATGCAAGCAAAATGTGCCTGGGCTTCGGGGCCAGCCCTCTGGGGCTGCTGTTCGGAGCCCTGCAGCCACCATGCGAGCCATCCCAGTCTCTAAAAGGGAACAAGAGCTCACGTGGAATAGGAACAAATTATTCTGTCTCACCCTCCGTAGGCCAAAGAGTCTCCCAGTTCTGAGACAGGTGAGGCCGCCCTAGGGCACTGCCTCTGTCTAATCAGTACCTCACTTGCGAGACCAGAACATCACGCTAGTCGACAGAATCTTAAGAACAGAAAATACTTGCTGTATTTAAGATCTAAGTTTGGGGCTGTTTGTCATGGGGCAAAAAATAACTGGTACAAATTCTCTAGTCACAATTTCTGTGGCTAGCCCAGACTTCTTGTAAGAGCACAGCTTTCTAAGTCTCAATTCATAGCTTCTTCAATTTTGTCCCCCACTTTTCTTTTTTTTTTTTTTTTGCGGGACCAGGGCCCCCCTTTTCTAGTGCTCCCTGCTTCTAGGAATGGCTGTGCTCACGTGCATCCAGACATGTGAGTGGGACCCCTGATTCCTCGCTCATCAGCAACCAACACTCTACTCGCCCTGTTCTACTAGTTGTCCTGCCCTATCCAAAGTACCACTTTTGCCGGAACTACCGCAGTACTCTACGGCTGACCTTCTCTTTCATTTCTCCCTCTAAGATATTCTTCTCACTGCAAAAAAATTGAACTTTGTGAAATGAAAATATGACCAAATTTCTCTCTGTTTAAAAATTTCTGGGGGCCAGCGAGATGGTTCAGTGTCTAAAGCACCTGCTTAGGAAAGCTTAGGCCACCACAAGGACCGTGGTTCAATCCCCAGCACCACATGCTGCACCAGCACTAGCCCCACTCCCAGGGCAGGGTGAGCCGGCCATAATTTAAAAAAAAAAAAAAATTTCCAGCTGGGCATGGTGGTGGTACCTGTATCCCAGCACTTGAGAGCCTGAGGAAAGAGAACCACCATGAGTTGGAGGCCAGCCTGGGCTCCATGAGAGACTTCAAGGCCAGCCTACACTGCATAGTGAAACACTGTCTCAAAAAAACAAACCAAAACAATTTTTTTCTAGTGGGTCCTCCTTAGATTTGGAAGAAAATCTCCCCAAGTTTCAACGATCATACAAGATTTCTGCCTAGCTTACAGCCTCAGGCACTATTCTCCTCTCAGATCTGTACCTCAGTTTTATTGAATTTCTTTCTGTTCCTGAGCTGTACACCTCCTCTTCCATACTTCCTATTTATCTTTCGGCTTCAACTTCAGTGGTCCTGCGGGAAGTCCACAACCTTCTCCTGCTCTCGGTATCAACCTGGTATCTTTCCTACATATCTTCACCACACTCTGGACTTCCGTTATCTCATCTCTTATCACTCCACGCCATAACTGCCTGTCTCACTGCTAGACACCAAGATTCTTGCAGGCAGAAGCATTAGCTACGCTTGCACTCCCAGAGCCTGGCAACCGACAGGCACACAGTACATGCTTAACAAATTGACGGAGTGGACACTCCCTACTCTCGGAATCTGTTTCCGGACACTACAAGATGAAAATACTAAAGGGTTAGGTGGTATGCAGAAAGGTGGCCCTGAAGGTATTGGGCAAGCAGCCTGGTGCGGTGCCTACAGATCAGACCAGGCTAGAACCCGCAGGGTCCTTCTTGGCCAGACCAGATCCCATCCCATGCTGAGTGGGAGGGCTGTTTAGGGGTTCCCAGGGACAGTGAAGAGGCCCAACCTTTTGATGGCTTTGGTTCAGCTGTATGGTTGGGCCAAACATCATGCCCAGCCCTGGGCAGGGGCTGCAATGCCCCCGAAGCCTCTTCCCTGAAGTGGTTTCAGCTAGGGACACTTACAGAAGCTGGGTGTCTGGAGCCAAGAAGAAGGTGGCTGAGTCCTGGAAGCCCGAGGCAGGCAATCGGATGTGGCCCCAGTGGAGAGCCAGGAAATGCAAGGTGTCCTGAGCCAGCGTGAGGTGGGGAACCTGGCGCAGGCCATCCTGGTGCCAGGCGTAGACGCCTGTCACAGGCACACCAAGGTCCTGCGTCCACTGGACCGCCCCACTCCCTGGGTCCACCGTTAGCAGCAGGCCCATCCCGCAGGACGCCAAGCAGCTCACATCTGCCAGAGAGACAGCAGGGCGACATCAGAAAGCTCTCACAGGAGGCACCAGGAGCATCGCTGCAGAAGGTCATTTAGGTGTGTGGAGGTCAGGGGTCACTTGCAACATGAGGGGGTCGGTCAGAGTCACCTACAGATGACCCCTGTGTGTCAGTCTGGGTCACTCAAGAGAGAACTGAGGATGCACAGTACTCAGGTATGGTCATGGGAAGACTGATGTCCACCCAACAAGAGACACCAGAGGGGCCCAGAGGCACATAGGTCACTTGGGAGAGACTTGGAGTGCGGATGGGTCAGTATGGAGCCCTGGAGTGGCATTTGTGAAGTATCAGGGCTGCCTGGTGGGATCTTATGCAGAATGGTGGCATCAGGACTTGAGGGGTGTTCTGCCAAGGGCAGTGTAAGATGCCCAGGCAGCGGGGCAGGAGGGCATAAGACCAAGGGGACGGGGGCTGATCAGGAAAGAGGCCGCTAGGGTCATCTGTGAGGCCGCTCACTTGATATGTAGGTTAGGGTAGGCATGGGTTGCTTGGGGTCACAGAACATGGGGAGTCCCCAAGGCTTCCTTGTTAGGGTCACCTGGAGCACGGGGGACTTAAGGGCAGTGAGATCTCACTCCGGGTACACGAGGGCAAGCCTGGGCTTTTGGGGTCACTTGGGGCCATCGGTCAGGAGAGTCACAACACACAGGGGTAGATGGTGGGAAGGACTGGTTGTGGGTGCCACTCGGGGACCCTTGCTTCACTCACATTTCCCAGGTGGGCCTTCCTCGGGGGTTGCCGAGTAGCGGCGGTATGTGGCGTTCCAGCGCAAGGCCGGGCTCCGTGGGTCGTGCATGGTGATCGTGTACTCTGGGGGCCCCAGAAGCAAGGTTACCAGAATGTTCACTGGATGCCGTCCTCACCTGTTCACTTTGTGGGGTGACAGAGACCTGCCTGGTATCCTGCTGTACCCCCAGCTCTTCATTGAGAGCTCAGTAAAATATCTGTTGATGCCTCATAGACTGACCAGCCTTATTCAATATGGACAGCAAGTGCCAGGTCTAGACAGGGAAAAAGGCGCTGCCCAGTGGAGGAGCCGCTGGGGCCGGACTCACGTGTTCGGCCGATGTAGAGGCGGGCGCCAGAGAGACCCTCTGTGGTCAGCGTCATCTGAGTCTCCCCTGACTCGGGATCTACCACAAACCAGGTGTCCTGCTTCCTGCCTGTGGAAATGGAGTTGGCCAGCTTCTGGGACGGCTTAGGATAGGGTGCACACCTCGCTGCTCCTGTGCCGCGCTGCTCTTTCAAGGCCCAAGCCCCATCCCGGGTGCCACTCGGCTGCTGCAGGCTGGGGGGACGCTTACCTGTATAGAAGACCCCATCTGAGCTGCGACAGGGAGATGCGTGAACCAGCTCCGGGATGGTGAAGGGCAGTTTCTAAGGGAAAATCCCATAAAGGAGTAAGAACAGAGATGTGTACACAGCGCTCACAGGCAGAGGTGGATCGCGGCAGCCTTTCCATGGGCACTATTGTTGTTATTATTATTATCAGTAGTAGTAGTAGTTGTAGTAGTATCACTTCTGCTTCCAGATAAGGAAACCAGTGCTCAGAAAGGCTGAATAAATCAGCTGATGTCACACAGCCAGTAGGGGCAGGCTGAGTTGTGAGACAGGATCTCACTTTGTAGTTTGGGCTCACCTTGGACTCATCTAGGTTGCCCAGGCTGGCTTTGAATTCGTGGCGAGCCTCCTGCCTCAGCCTCCCAAGTGCTGGGATTTCAGATGTGCACCACTATGCCTGGCTCCAAGAGCCAAGCTTTGAACCCAGGCAGACAGGCTCTGGAACCAGCCTACCTGACCAGAGAGCGGCACAACCCTGCAGAAACTTCCACACTGCGTGCCAAGGTACCATGCAAGGCACTGCCTTGTGGCCTCCTCTCCAACACATGCAGAGGTTTCAAAATTGTTACTGTTCACAAAAGCCTCAGACAGATGAAGAAGCTGCCCTGGACCAAAGGGAACCCTGGTCCAGGGCTGGCCACAAGTGGAGATCCACCCTCCAGCACTCTCTGCCTAGACTGAGACTGATTTTCTCCCTGAAGTCAGATTTGTCTTGGATTATGTGAGTGGGTGCCCTACCCACTGGCCTTCCATTGGGTCTGGGGCATAGGGTGAGAGTAGGGGACATAAGCCCCATTGTTGGCCAAGCACCAGCCAGCTCTCAGATTGCAGAATCAGAACTGTCCTGTGAATCAGAAGCTGACCACACATGCAAAAACAATCAACCACTACAAAAGTGAGCTCAAGGTCAGCCTGAACTGCATAGCGAGAACCTGTCTCAAAAAGACAAAAAAAAGAGCTGCAGAAGAGTGACCTTGCTGAGCCCAGCCTGAACTGTCATCCCACAAAATTCTGAGTTTTTGTCTTTTACTCTGTTGTTTACCGAATACTGATATACAGATGTTCCTTGAAGAGGCCCAGGTTCCTGAGAAGCACCCGACACACCCGGGGGTCCTCTAGTCCTCTCTGCAGATGCAGCCCAGGGCTCTGTTTTCCCATAATGCTGAGCTCTGACACCCCGATTCTGACTGTTTCCCTGAACCCTTGGCTTCCTGCAGGTGGAAGCAGGTTCCCACCCAGTCCCGGGCACTGCAGGAAACACACCATTAACCCCTGTTGTTGCTGGGTCCCCAAGATGTACAGGCTGCCATCAGCGGGGTCCGAAAGAAAGGCCGTTCTGGGAGGCATAAAGGAAAGCAGGGAAAGTCAGGGCTCTGCACAGCTGTCTCTGTGAAGCTCCTATCCTGTGACCCCGGGCCTGTCGGGAGCCCATCCCTGTGGGAGGGACTGTGGGGCTCCAAGGTGCTCCCCCAGATCACACCCAGACACAGATCTCCCGTGTCCCCCACACGCCTTTTCCTAAACTTCCGGACAAGTACACTCCCCCCAGCTCCCCGCTTTCCTGCTGACCCAGGGCTCACTTACTCTGTGACATATGTCGTTCCTTGGGCGGTGGGATCTGCAGGGACAGGGGCGTGTCGGGTAAGTCCTCGGGGCTCTCATTGCAAAGCCAGGCGCATGCGCCCCTGAGTTCTTGCTGCTCACTGGACACCGAGCCCAGCATGCAGCCAGCACACTAGGTCCTCCTCATGAGCACTCTGTCAGGAAGGGTTGTGACCCTTCGCTCCACTTTACACGCAAAGCTATCATGGCTCAGAGAGGCTAGGCGAATTTCCCAAGGGCACACAGCTGGTGAGCAGGGAGCTGCCCCGACTCCAGCTTGTTAGTCTGCTGCCGTTCTTGTCCTCTGTGTCAGCGTTACCCTCCCGCAAGCCAGGGGCCCGCGAGGTGGGAAGCGGCCGCCCCTGCTTACCATCCTTCAGGGTCCACTGCAAGCTCCCGGTCTGCTTGCTCAGCGCGTGGAGACTGCCGTCCAGGGTGGACACCAGCAGGAGGTTCTCTGGCCTGAAGGTCTGGACCTGTGCTGGGGAAGCAGCCCCTGCTCTCTCTGCAAGGCCGGGCTACCCTCTCTCCCAGCCAGAAGGGGCCCGGAGAAGGGAAAGATGGGCGACAGGGAAGCCGCTGGCTCCCCACGGCCCTCTGGTCGTATTGGGGGCCCATGGGAGCTGGGACTGTGGGCTGGTCGCCCCCTCTGTGTCTCATTCCCACCTCCTTCCCTGGCACCTCAGTGTTATTTTCTCCCAAAGGTTTCTGACTCCACTGATCCTACCGCCTCCCTGGGGCACTGGGCCCCGAGCTTCCCCACCCCACCCCACCGTGCAGGTGATGTAGCCTGAGGCTGGGGAAGGCTGGAGGTGGCCTCAGGTCACTCTGATCATAGTGAAAGAACTGGGACTCCAAGGACCCAGGGTCTCTCTCGGGCTCCAACACTGCTTTCCCTTTGCCACAGGGCTGCTTCTTTGGTGGTAACCTTTTCTGCACCCTCAAACTGGCCCAGATGGGGGTTGGGGAGATAGCTCAGCTGAACAACCGCCTGCCTGGCAAGTGCAAGGTCGTGAATTTGAACCTCGGTCCCGCCAAAATAAAATACTAAATTGCACTGCTTTGGGGCTGAGGAGAGCTCCGTGGCACAAGCGCCTGCCTGGCAAGTGCAAGGTCTTGAGTTTGTACCTCGGTCCCGCCAAAAACAAAACAAAACAACAACAACAACAAAACTGGCCCCGCTGCTTTTGGGGCCAGGCACCAACGGGTCCCCCAAACCGCAGCCAGGGTGGCCAGGAGTGGGTCTGCAGCTGCCCTTACATCCGGCCCCCGCCAGGCTAACTCAGCTGCTCTCTTCCCACCTTAAGCAAACAGGGCGAGGCTAAGCTCACAGCAGGAACCGGAACGTCCGGGTGGCCGCCACACCCCACATCCTGCTGCAGGACCCTCAGGTTTGAGGTGCAGCCCTGGTGTTTCTCGCGGTGAGTGAGGACAATGCCTTTCACTCAGCCCATTCTGAACTTCGCTGTTGCCATCTGAGAACCGGTAGGAGGCAGCATGGCCGAGAGGGAGGCCCCAGCCCCAGCTGCCCACTGCTGGATTTTGTTTGCACAATGCAGTGCTTAAAAACTCGATTCTAATTAGCTTCCATTTTTCTTAAAATTGGAAAATTCACTTTTAAAAAATCGTTCCTACTTTTTCTGGAAACAGAACAAGTCCAGCCCTGGTCACGCTGGGCTCCACGATCACCCGGGGGACTCGGGCGGGGACAGACTCGCAGGTGCCCAGCTCTCCCACTCCCTCTTCGGCGAGGGGGCTGCAGCCTAGGGACCCGGGCTCTAGACCAGGCCGCCTGTGTCCTCTGCCACCTTCCCGCAGGACTCGACTTCCCGGTCTGCAGCAGGGTTCTAACCGCTGCTCCCACCCGAGGGTCGCTCGTCCCTGGCGTCCAGTCCTGGCTAAGAAGGTCGCCTTTCAAGGCGACTGAATTTTAAATCCGGGCGTGCAGGCGCCTTTCGCGGCCACAGAGTGGTCCTTGGGTTTAAAGGAAGTCGCGAACCCGGAAGTGCCAGGCGGCTTCTCCACCACGCGCGCTCCCCTCCCCGGAGAAGCCGAGCAGCCGAGTCCTCTCGCCGGGCCGGAGAGGCGCGAGAGGCGGGGTGCGGGTCCCCCAGCCAAGCACAAGGGGAGCGAGTGACAGCTCCGGCCTCAGAGGCTGTCACCCGCCAGAGGCGGACCCAGGGCGCCCTCCCGGGCCTCTCACCTGCGGCCCGCGCGACCCGAGCACAGCGGCGACCAGGAGCAGGAGCAGGAGCGGGGCCCACGGCCTCGGCATAGCCCCGTGCGGCTGCTCGGAGGCCGGGTCCTCGGAGCCCCAGCGTCCGGGACAGGGGAGGCTCCGCCCCCCGCCTGGGCGCCGCCTCCCTCCCCCTCGCCAGGTCACCCGGCAGGCCAGGCCTAGGCGCTCCCGGAGCCGGTTAAAAAAAGAAAGAAGCCGGGCGGCGTGGTGGCGCACGCCTGTAATCCCAGCACTTGGCAGGCTGAGGCAGGAAGATCAGTGCGAGTTCGAGACCAGCCTGGGCTACAAAAGTGCGCTCAAGGCCAGCCTGAACTGCATAGCGAGACCCTGTCTCAAAAAGACAAAAACAAAAATTTAAAAAAGGGGAAAAAAAAAAAAAGAAATTCGAATTTGTGTCACTTCAAGGCGTGTGCTCTTTATGACTGTGACAGTGACCTCCGCTGAGCGATGGTGAAATACACGTTAATCGATGATTTCAGTCATTCGCTAAATAAATAAATACTTATTAGATGGCGCCTGGCAAGCCAGCGTCAAGGTCTTCCTGAGCTTCACCTCCAGGACGGTAGCAGGCTTTAGCTGTCACATAGTACAGCAGCCATGGCAGTGGCCACCAGGTACCCTGGCCCTTGCTGGCTCGAGGGTGGGCCCTCCAGCTTCAGAGTGGGCTCCTCTCCTTTTCCTTTGCCCTTTTATAAGAACCCCTTCTCGTTCAAGGGTCACACAGCCTGGCCCTGCTAGCTTTTTGTTCTTCCCTTTGTCACCCGGGGTCCTCCTGGTCATCACCCCTAGTCACAAGCCTGGCCCAGGGTCTCAGTGCCCATAGAGTCCTCAGCCCAAATCTGCTCACTGTCACTGACGTCTGCACTTGGCCCAGGGACAGTGCAGCCAGTGCCACAGCCTCTAGAGACCCTGTCTTCCACACTGCCCCTGCGTGCCTGCGCCCTGGACCAATTCATGCTCTCAATTATTTTCCTCCAACATCTCTCTCTAACATCCTCGTTTGTTTGGTATGGGGAATCGAACTCGTGACCTCACGCTTGCCAGGCAGGCACCATGCTGCCCAGCTGTAGCCTCCACTCACATCTCTCTCTCCGACCGCACTTCCTCCTTGTGTAGTCACTTCTTTCCCGTTTGTTTTTTTTCCTACCCCTGCTCCTTATCTGTGTGATGCGGGCAGCCTGTTGGGAGCCATGAAAGTTGGAAGTTGGTCAAATGTGTGAAGGTGGGACAAGGCCTCAGTGCTTAAAGCAGCCGAGCTACTTCAGGCCTGAGGTAAGCATCTTGATTGGTTAACGTCAGGTGTTAGTCACTAGGCAGCCTTGTGTCACATGCAACTAACTTTGCAATAGTGCAAATAAAGGCCCCTGCTGTGGTGCTGGGGGTCGCTTCACCAACCAGGCAGGGGGCCACCACCGACCCAGCTCCTGACCTCGTGTCTCCTCATTCCTGCCGGCATTTCTCCCCAGGTACGACGGATCACTGAGACCAGTGGATCCCTGCAGCAGCGTGTTCTTTTGGCCCTGACCAGCACGGGGCCTCTCTCTCTCTGTTGGCCTACTGGACCACACCTCTGAGTTACGCTGTGCAGAGAAAGGAGCCTTCTATGAGGACAAGCACTGTGGAAGTCAGTGTGGAGAATCTTCAAAGAGCTCAACTAGAAACCCTACCTGACTGCGCCATTCCCCTTCCAGGTGTCTTCTCAGAAGGCTTCGAGGTGATATCCGTCCCCGGTACCTGCACATGTGGGCCTACAGCAGCACAAGTGAAGATAGCTCAACCTGGGAGCAGCCTGCAGGTCCCTCAGGAGAGATAAAGTAAAGGGACATTTAGACACAACAGAGTCCCGCTACCCTGCCATAAAGAAATATAAGCTTCGGCTGGGAAAATAGTTCGGCAGTCTCAGCGCTTGACTGGCAAGCACAAGGACCTGGGTTCGATCCCTGGTACTGCATGCCACGCGGGCCCTGGACCCCCAGACTTGCTGTGTTGGCCACTGAACCTGGGCACGGTCGTGATACAGGGGAAAAATGAAACTTCCAACCTAAAAGATACCTGGACGAGTCCGTGTTCTCTAAAATCGAGGAATGAATTTTAGGAACAAATGGTGGTCAAAAGCAGAATATTTATTAAGAGAAGAAGGGACAGAAAGGGGAACCGAGTGGGTTGTCCCTTTTCCAGGGGTTTTATAGAGCAAAATCATGTGGTAAGGCGGGTCAGAGGTGAAAGTCATGGGAACTCGCTTAGGTGAGCAGGAGGTGGGACAAAAACTGTGGTCAACCAATGAGATCACAAGCACCATTGCTCAGGTAAAATTGATTAAAATTGGGATCCAATGGGAAAGCAAGTCACGTAGCAAGCAAGCAAGAATTCCATGTAGTGGGCTTGGGTTTGTGACTCTTTCCAGGATCTTTCAAGGTGATAGATACTTGTTTAGCACATCAATCCCTGAGGCCTACCTTTAAGGAAGTATGTAGCTGCTTTTGTTTACTTTTGTCTTGATATCTGGCCCACAGCAAAGGAGTGTCTGTCTCTAGTTGTAAAGTCACCTGTCTCCCATATCCTCCTTGAGGGCCTGGCTCTGTCTAACTGCCTATAATATTTCTATCTAATTTAGCTACCTACAACATTGGTGCACACCTTCAATCCCAGAGCTTGGGAGGCCGAGGCAGGAGGATCACTACAAGTCGGAACTGTGTAGTGAGACCCTATATCCAATGAATAAATAAATAGAAAGAAAGATAAACACTCAGAATATGAGGTGAAGGAAATCAGACAAGCTTAGAAATTGCATAAAGATGAGTACGACCAGAATGAAAGGTAGAGAACAGGAAGGAGAGAGACAGAGCTTCCCAGGTGGGAAGGGACCAAGAGACACAGAGAGCATGAGGGAAGGGAGGGAGAAGGAACAGAAGCCGAGCATTAAGACATGTTGTGTGCGTGTCCCGGGGCCCCACAGGGAAGGCAGATGTCGTGTGCTGCAAACACAGGCTGGAGAGAACACTGAAGAGCTCGGAGGACCAGACAGACAGACAGACAGACAGACAGACAGATGGATGTAAATAAATTTAAAAAAAACCTGTACATCACTGTTACGGTTTGTGTCTAGTTATCCCCCAAAGCCTCATGTAGTCATGGGGCGGGGACTTCTAGAGTTTAAGATTAACTCATGAACCACTGGGATTATGGATGATCCAAGAATAAGATTTTGGGTCTGAGTACCGCTGGGATTATGGGTGTGGTCTGAGGTGGACATCCTGAGACAGAGAGCCTGAATGTAGTATAAGAGAAACAGAGAAACTCTCTCCATTGCTCTTGTTGCTGTTCTGTCGCCACGAACTGCTGATCTCTGTTTTGTGCCAGTCTGCCTTGGATCCAGCCGAGAATTGACAGAAGCCCCCAGTAACTGTGAGCTAAATAAATTTTTCCTTCCTTCATTTTGGGTGTCAGGTATTTGTCCCAGCAAATAATTGAAGAATAACTAAGAGAAGCACACAGCCTTTGGTTTGTTGTTCCTTGTTCAGGGCCGATCTTGTATTCCCAATCTCTGGAGCAGTCTGTTCACTCTAACTTAATAAACAGTAGTTTCTTGCAAGGCTAGAGACTAACTTAAGCCAATCAAGTGGAAATGAACTCTTCTATTTATTTATTTATGATACAAGGTCTTGCCACACACCTCAGACTCATCGTGATCCTCCTACCTCAGCCTCCCCCATGCTGAGCTCACGGCGTGCCCCTCTTGCCCAGTTGCAGAGCAGCACGGTGTACTTGGATGAACTCTCCTTTTGGTTCCTGTTTCCCGCACACAACACACTGGTGTGAAATGCACACCAGGTCTGCCACATATGCTTGGAGTCACAGTCTTTTATTGTGCAGCAAACTTTACTTGCATAGAGCACAGCTACAAATGAACAGGAGTGTGTTTGTGTGTGATAACAGTGCCCATTCTAGAAACTTAAAAAAAAAAACCCTTCTCAACTTTGCTCTCTTTTCACTTGCTGCTGCTCCTCTTGTTTCATTCTTGCTTTTGCTGTTTTCCACCATCATGAACTGCTGCTCTCTGCTATGTACCCTCTGTCTTGGAGCCAACTAAAAATGGACTGAAACCTCCAGCAACTGAGCTGAATAAACCTTTCCTTTCTTAAAAAAAATTCTAGAAACTTCATAAAACTTAGAAAACTGTTAATAAGAAAGCAAACTTGTGGTTCTTTCTCCTGGAAGCAGCATTTCTGCCAACGATCTCCCGCACTCCTGGTGCTGCTCCCGCCAGCTGTCTGTGTGGTGGAGCTTCTGTTGAAATATTTAGGCGTTTTCCTCCTTTGCAGTGTCCTTTCCCCCTGCAGTCCTTTTCCAGCAAGGCTGCTTGGACTCTACTGCTTCAGGGAAGGGAGGAGGAGAAAAAATGGAGGTTCTCTTGGCCTCTGAGTTATCAAAGAACTCAGGTCATAAACACAGATTTGAAGAATAAGTAATGAGAGTAGAAAAGATTTGCTAGAATTGGAGGGGAAAAAGGTTGAGGAGGAACAGGGAGAAACCCTGCAGGGTCCTGAGGAAGGGAGGATCAGGCCCTAGCGCCCCTCACCAAGAGACTGAGCCCTGCACAGGTTTGTGGGACTTAAAGAGAGTGGAGAGAGAGAATGGTTTGAATAGGATACCTCAAAGTTTATGTTTTAGAAACAATCTCCAGGGGCCTGGGATGTAGCTCAGTACCACACAGTCACAGTGCCTGCTTGGCAAGTGCAAGGTCCTGAGCTCAATTTCCAGTACCAAAAAAAAGGGGAGAGAAACACTTTCTAACTTTCTGTGTTTGCTGGTATATGGAAATGGGGCCTTTGGGTGGGCTCTACCTAGGATTAGATGAGGTCACCAGGGGCCTCCAGGTCAGAATCTGTGGCTTTATAAAGGTGCCTGCATTTGAAGCTTCCTGCCAAGGATGGCACGACAGGATGCGGGTGCCACGCTCCCGGACTTCCCACTCTCCAGAAGCACTGGCCAGTGTGCTCTGTGATGTTCTGTTACTGAGACAAGAAGTAGACAGAAGTAGACCCAGACAGATGGGTGAAAAGTGCCTGTGCCCGAGGGGTGGAGGGTGAGAGATGAGGCCCTCAGAGGGCAAAACACAGTGCAAGGAGGTGGCAACAAGAGACAGAACACACTGCCTGGAGAGACAGCTTGTATGTTTAAGCGCTTGCCTCACAAGTGCAAGGACCCAGGTTCCATCTCCAGTACTGCATGCTGTGCCAGCCCCAGAACCCCAGGGGCACTGTGCAGACCACCCAAACCGGTTGTGATGGTGCACATCTGTAGTCTCAGTGCTGGGGAGGCTGAGACAGAAGGATCACTATGAGTCTGAATTGTGTAGTGGGGCCCTGTACCAGATAAATAAATAGGTAAATTTTAAAAATTAAAGAAAGAAACAGGACACAAAGGGACCATGGTGTCTCAGGGTCTTGCTCATCACTTGTCTTATATAATTTGAACTTAGACCCTCCCTGGAGAAAGGATAGAAAAACCAGATGGTACTGAATTTCTTCTACCAGGTGCAAAGGGAGTGTAAAATAGACGTTGAAGTTTATATTGTTGTGATAGAACTCAGTTTTCCTCATCGCTGGAGGAGCTCAGGACCTCACTGTTGCTGTACCTTTGTGGGGAGCTCCATTTCTTACCTTAAGCACTGCTTCCTGACTCCAGGGCAGATCCCTCAGCTGCTGGCACAGGTCCTTCATTCCCACCGGCACAGACTTCCTAGCTTCTGCCACTGACCTTTGGGCCTTTCCAGCGCAGATCTGTGAAGCAGACCTGCATGAGACACCGTTGTGGGCTCTAGCTCTCCAGCTGGACTCTGTGGGGTATTAGGATCCAGGCCCTTGGCTGGAGTCTTCGGTCTTTAGTGTGTGGACAGATTTCTTACACTCTTTGCACATGACTTTTTGGGTGATTCACTATAAAATAATGTTATAAAATGTGTCCTGTATTGTACTGCTCCCCTTGCAAAGCCCCCAACCACAACAGGCTTTATGGAAGCACCAAGCCACTTTGTACAGAAGACCTAATCGCCTGTGGGTTCTGTCTTTGTGACTGGGGTGTCGGGACTGAGCCTTAGCAACAGATGGAGAAAATATCAACAAAATGGTGAGGATATTCCAATCATAAGAGCATGAGAAAGCAAATGCTTAGCAATCAACTTTAACTACACAGACACAGGACCTACATAAAAATACTGCAAAATTTTATGAAGAACATAAAGCAAAATGTGAACACATGGAAAGGCTATGTCCTTGGGCTGGAAGACTCAATGTAATTAAAATGTCACTTCTCCCTAAGTAAAATATAAATGTTGTATAATAAAACTTTTACTAAATCCAGATTTTTTTTTTTTTTAAAGTGGCTAAAATAAAGATCAAATGTAGGGCCAGAGAGATAGCTCAGGGGCACAAGTGCCTGCCTGGCAAGTGCAAGGTCCTGAGTTCAATCCCCGGTTTTGGAAAAAAAAAATCAAATGTAAGAGTAAATACTTGAGAATAGTCAAGAAAAGTATGAAAATAGGAAGATTGGAGAAGGAATTGCCTCAGTGTGCATCAGAACATACCACAGAAGCACAATATCAGGACAATTTTAGCACAGGAAATGCAGCTAGGCAAATCTAGGCATTGGATCGAACAGAGAAGCCAGGAGCATCATCAGCACATCTGAGAATTTAGCAAGTGGCTATGGTGATGCTTTACAGGAATCAGCTGGGATACGGCCGTAACCCTTAGCACCCTTCTCATACCATATTCAAACGGAAGATAGAGAAGATATAAAACACATATGAAATAAATAAAAAATTTAAAACTTTGTAATGGCAAAAGACACTGTAAACAAACATAAAATTAGTAATATATTGGTAATAGGAAATAAAGGATTAACTTCTATGATATATAAACTGCTAAGACAAAGACAACGAAAATCACATGAAGGCTAAGAACAGGCACTCTCAGAAGATCAACCTCACACATGTGAAAATGTGATTGGCGTCACTAACTTCAGTGAAATGTAAAAACAAAAATGACAACAGCAAAAATTTGCTCAGACGCTTGCCACCAGGCATGCAGGAAACACATATCCATATATAGTGCTAGTGCAAATAAAGGTTGCTACAAACTTACTTGAATACAGTCAGGTGAAGGGGTGCAGCCTGTAATCCCATCACTCCAGAGGTTGAGACAGGAGGGTCTCCATGAGTTCAAGGCCAGCCTAGACTGGCTAGCAAGACTCTGTCTCAAAAATAGCAAAAATAAAATAAACAGGCTGGGTGTGGTGGTGTACGCCTGTAATCCCAGCACTTGGGAGGGTGAGGCAGGAGGATTGGTGCAGAGTTCAAGGCTAGCCTGGACTGCAGTGTGACCCTGTCTCGAAAAGTCAAAAAAAAAAAAAAAAAAAAAAAAAAAAAAAAAAAATATATATATATATATATATATTTGAATATAATCTACTAACAGCTGTCAAAAAATATGTAATCCTGTTGATTTGGAAAGTTCACTCTTTGGGATCTTTTTCATAAAAATAAAAGTACCAGGTTTTAAAAATTATTTTTATTTTTTGTTAGTGTATGTTTGCGGCAGGTAATAATTATGGGGAGTGGGCACTGATCTCCATCATTTTACTCCCCGTCCCCCTACCTCCTGTCTCCCACTCATCCGCAGGTCCCCTTCCCAGATGCACAGAGTTTCCTATCATCTATCCAGCCTCGAATTCATGGCAATCCTCCTGTCTCAGCCTCCAGAGAGCTGTGATTACAGGCCTGTGCCATCATGCCTGGTTTCCTATCATATATCTTTTATTTTGCTTTTTAAGTTATTTTTATTTTGGGTTCCTCATATAAAAGAAACTGTTTGACATTTACCCTTTGGTGTCTTATGTGTTTCACCTAGATTTATGGACTCAAGGTGCATGCATTTTTCTGCACATGACTCAAATTTATCTTTTTTATGCTTGCACCATATTCCTTTGTGCAACATATATATATATATATATATATATATATATATATATATATTTTTTTTTTTTTTTTTTTTTTTCCTTTATGCAGTCATCTGTTGAGGGGCCTATAGGCCATTTCCAAGATTTAGCTATTGTGAGCTGAAACACCAGCTTTATAATGATGGAGATAAAGCATCTTTCTTTCTATACTGCGAATAGAACTCAGGACCTTGGGCTTGCCTGACAGGTGCTTGGGTCGTTGAGCTACATCCCCACTGATCGATACACTGTGCCAACTTGAGAAGTTTAATCAAGTGGCTCAGCAGAGAGCCAGGGCTCTTTCTTTGCAGACATCCTCATCCTGTGCAGGAGGAGAGCGTGGGCGCTGTGCGAGTTCCACACCCCCAGTCCAGGCCAGCCCGCTGATAATGTAAGGAGAGAGAGAGGCTGGCTGGAAGCCGCGGCTGCTGCCCTTCCTTTGCCTTTTGCTGTTTTCTGCTGACAGGAACAGCTGTTCTCTGCCTTGGAGCCAGCTGAGTATGGACTGAAACCTCCATAAACCTTTCCTTCCTTAATTTTGAGTGCCGGGTATTTGTCCCAGCAATGAGTGAAAAGTAACCTAGACAGTTGACATAAGCATTCTTCTTAGTGGCAAACAAGTACAAAACAAAGCAAGTAGCCCTTTTACTGACAGACAGTTGACCATATTATAAAACTCTGCACTTTGAAGCATTATGCAGCCATTAAAAGTAACATATTCCAGTACTTACATTCTTTCATTCTTTTTTTTTTTTTTGTGGGACTGGGGTTCAAACTCACAACCTTGCACTTGCCAGGCCGGCACTTGTGCCACGGAGCTATCTGCCTGGCCCCTATTTATGTATGTATGTATGTATGTATGTATGTATGTATGTATGTATTTTAAGGAAGGGTCCATAGGGTATTCAGGGTCTCACTACTAGATCAGACTCATAGTGATCCCTCTGTTGACAGCCTCCCAACAGCTGGGATTATAGACCCACGCCACCACACCCAGTCTCAATTGCTGTCTCAGTGAGCCCTGGGGGACGGGCCAGCAGGGCAGGCCTGGGGATTAACCCCTGGTCCCTGTGCCTGCTGGTAGGTGCTTTAATCCAACCAGTACTTTCATTAACTTCAAAGAGTTATGTTGAGAAGAACAAGATTCAGAAAACAGCATTATGGGGACTTACTTTTATAAAATAATGTAAACTATTTTTATATAAACTAGGAGAAAAATAGATTGTGCTGTATTTGCAAATAACAGTTTATATCATACTATACTATAGTATAATATATTATATATTATATTTTATTATACTATACTATACTATATTGTATTATACTAAAGGTAACACTAGCAAAAAAGGAAAAGAAAAAATACTTACTAAAAAGAGAAATTATTCTCATTGTGTACCTCACTTATGTAGATACCTGGCATACATGGGTGGTTCAGGTACCAATATGCTCCTGATCAAATGACTCAGCTGTCTCTGCCACTCTGTAGAGTGGCTTAATCCCCATTGCTCCGGTTGGATGCTGTTTGTCCCCTCAGTGTTTTGTGTGTTGGAGGGTTGGTCCCTAGGATGGTGGCCTTGGGGAAAAAAAAATATTAGGGGCCAGCGAGATAGTTCAGCAGACTAAGCGCCTGCTTAAGCAAGTGCAGGGACTGGGGTTTGATCCCTGGCAGCACATACTGTTCCAGCCCCACCCCCAGGTGCACTGAGCTGCCACTGAGACCGGCACAGTGACGCATGACTGTAATCCCAGCACTGGGGAGGCTGAAAACAGAAGGATCACTCCAAGTTCGAGCTGCTTAGGGAGACTCTGTACCAAATACATAGAAAAGATGGCGGCCTTGAGGAGGGGGGCTGTTAAAAGTGGACAATCCTCAGGACCATGGGGTACAGGATCCCAGTCCTGTTTGGGGTGAGATTCTTCCTCTTGGACGCACGGTACCATTTGCCATGGGCCCGGGCCTGCCCTGTGATGCTCAATCTTCCAGACTCCAATACTGCAAGCTGAGTAAGCCTCCTTTCCTTCAGGCCAGCCTACCCTGGGTATTTCATCACAGTAATGAGAAAGAGCTAATAAATCCATGCTTTCATATTCTGCCAGTTCTGCTCATTATAAACTCTAGAATGTCTTTGAAACCCAAACAGGAGTCTTCCTTTCATCCTGGTATAAAAATAATTAGTGTTAGTGGGGTGGGTGGCACATGTCTGTAATCCAAGCACTCTGGGAGGCTGAGCAGGAGGAGGGCAAGTTCCAGATGAGCCTGGGCAGTGTAGTGACTTAGAAGAACCCTGTGAAAATCTCTTACTTTAAAAGAAGAGCTTGAGATGCATGATGCTCAGTGCAAAGGCCCTGAGGTTAATCCCAAGTGCTGCACAGGATGGCAGGTATCCCTGTTGAGATGCTTAAGACTCTTTTTGTGCTTCACATGTATGTCTTTTACCTAAGTTGCTATAGAAAAGTTTTATTGTGCCAAGTTTACAGGTGGGCAAACTAACTTTCAGGGGAATTAGTAATTTGTTCAAGTTTACAAAGCTGGTGAGAGGCACTGTTCAACACCTGATTCTGTGAACCTAACCTTCCTGCTATATTTTCTTCTTTTAAAAGTTAAAAATATTTGTATTGGTACACATACAGGTACATGTAGATGTACACAGTACATCTCTTTCCCATCTTCTCCCCATGATAAGTTTCTCCAGAGGTTTACCTCCTCTAGCTCATAGGTGGTAGGATCTGGTGAGCCAAGATTAAGGTCTGGGCCTCAGGTAGAGGAGACTAGGAGTTGCTCAGGCCTGGTCTGCAGAGAGAGAGCCCCCACAGCTTGTCTGGGCCATGCCAATTCACTAGCCCACCACAGTGGGGTTTGAGGCCAAGGCCCCAGTCAGGTTCCTTTGTCTAATTTTGGTGCCCATGTATCTGGGGCATATACATACATCTCCTCGATGACACACTCATGAGCAGGTTAGGTTCCCAGGGATTGTTCGGTATCCCTCTCAGCTGTAGCCTTTTCTTGTCCTTTGAGGCTGTGAGGCATCACAGGCCATACAACAGGCCTCAGCCGGGACCAGCGACACACAGAGGTCTATTTACTCTGAGTTCCCTGCCCAGACAAGGGGTCTAGACCTGGAACAGACTCAGAAGTAAACACAGAAAGATGACTGATTATTTTAAATCCTGCCGAGAGCCACTTTATCATGGTCTCCACCACCAGTGTCACAGGCCACTGATGGCCTCCGCCCTGACCCCTGGCATGGAGAGCACTATTTCTGCATGCCCGCTGCTGGCTCCTCAAGCAAGTCATACAGATCTGGAACAGACTCATACATTGGTATAGAAAAGCCAGTTGATTAATTCTACAGCTTGCTCAGTGCCACCTACAATTGTGTCTAACCTATTGTTCAAAATTGCTGGAGTAATAAGATACTTCGATGACACAGAATGCTTGAAGTTCTTGGCTACTGTACTAGCACTCCAAAATGTTCTCAAAAACATTCTACAACGAGATAGCAAAAATTACAACTTCGTGAAGCCCAATACAACGAATCTGCTAGGCAAGGCACATAATTAAGTAGAAGGGAGAGAAAAGGAATCAATAACAGGAAAATAACATGACAAGAATAAGTCAGTATATATCAGTTTTAACCATCAATGTCAATGGTCTCCATTCACCAATCAAAAGAAACAGACTGGGAGAAAGGACCAAGAAATAAGAGCCAACAATATGCCACATGTAAGAAACACTTCTTCTTTTTTGTATTTTATTTATTTATTTATTTATTTATTTATTTATTTATTTATTTATTTAATTTTTTGTGAGACTGGGGTTCAAACTTGCACTTGCCAGACAGGCACTTGTGCCACGGAGCTATCTCCCCAGCCCTCCCTCTCCCTTTTTTTTGTATTTTAGGGAAGGGTCTATAGGGTGTTCAAGGTCTTACTGCTAGATTGGACTCTAGTGATCTGCCTGTTTACAGCCTCCCAAGAGCTGGGAATTCAGGCATGTGCTACCATGCCCAGTCTCAATTGCTGTCTCAGCATGCTCCCAAGGGGCAAGGCCAGCACAACAGGGCCTGGATTGAACCTCTGGCCCTTGTGCCTGCTTTAACCCTCTGAGCTATTTGGCCGGCCCTAAGAAATACATTTAACTAAAAAATAAACCATATAAATAAATCATATACTGAAAGTCAAACAATACTCTATGCAACGGGAACCTGGGAAAAAGCAAAGGTAGCTATCTATTTGCAGATAAAATGTATTTCAAGGTAAGACTGACCAAGAGAGACAAAGAAGGTCACTACATCCTTGTTAAGGCAACAATCCAAGAGGAAGAGATAATAATCATAAATAAATATTCACTAATTATATAACAAATAATAATGGACATAAAAATTAAATAATCTCTAATAAAATTATAATGGGAAACCTCACTACTATTCTAAAATTTGGAAAAACCCCAAAATACATCTTGGGCCCAAGTATCTGGGATAAGCGATACCAGGCTCCAAGGAGTGAATTATGGTCCAGGTCAGGGGTGACATATGGCAATAATAGTAAAGGTGATAAATGTGTGAAAAGTGTCAACTACAACCCACAAAATAGGGGTCACCACTGGTATCACCAGTCCCTCTCTCCCCAAAAATCCATGACCACTTTTTAAAAATGTATTTAATACAGGGAGTACAGGGTCTCACTACACAGATCAGACTTGTAGTGATCCTCCTGTTTTCAGCTTCCCAAGTGCTGATTATGGGATTATAGGTGCGCACCACCACACCCAGTCTTGATCACACTGTCAGCATGTCCACTGTCACAAATAGGGAGGTGAACTAGACAAAATGTCAACAAAGAAACATCAGGATTGAACCAAGATTTTTAACAGATGGACTTAGTAGATGCCTAGAAAATGTTCCACTCCACAACACGAGAACATATATTCTGTTCAGCTGGACATTCTCCAAATAGACCACATACTAGCTCATAGAACATGCCTAAGTATGCAAAGGAACTTGAATTATCCCATGCATATTATCAGACCATAGTGCAAAGAAAGTAGAAATTCATAGCAAAAGAAACCACAAAAATGTTTTACACTGAAAATTAAACGATACCCTCCTAAAGAACCAGTAAGTCACAGATGAAATTTAAAAAGATAACATTTTACAATTAAATGAAAATGCCGGGCTGGCCAAATAACTCAGCAGATTAAAGCACCTGCAAGCAGGTGCAGGGGCTGGTTCGATTCCCCAGGGCCTGCTATCCTGGCCCTGCCCCCAGGATATGCTGAGACAATTGAGATCGGATGTGGGGGCACATGCCTGTAATCCCAGCTCTTGGGAGGCTGTAAACAGGTAGACCATTGCGAGTCTCATCTAGTAGTGAGACCCTGAACACTCTATACACCCTTCCCTAAAATACAAAAAAAAGAAAGAAAGAAAGAAAGAAAAAAGAAAAAAAATGCCATTATAACATACCAGAATTTATGGGATAGAACGAAAGTGGTCCTACAAAGGAAATTTACAGGGGTAAATTCCCACATCAGAAAAACAGAACCAAATAAATAACCTAATGTTGAACCTTAAGCTTCTAGCAAAAGAGAAAGTCAACCCCAAACCTGGTAAAAGGGAGGAAATTATAAGCATTAGGGCAGTAATTAGTGCCATTGAGACTAAAAAGACAATACAAAGAATCAAAGACTAAAAGAGTTGGTTCTGTCAACGACTAAGTAAAATTGAGAAACCCTTAGCCAACCTTATTAAAAAAAGGAAAAAAGAAGAGACTCATCCATATAGTTAGGAATGAAAAGGGTGAAATCAGGAGTCCTGCAGAAATCTAGATCATCAATACCAATCTCGTGAAACTATATTCTAATAAGACAGAAAATGTAGAAAAAATGGACATATTCCTAGATACACATGAATTACCAAAGCTGAATCAAGAAGATATAAGGATTCTAAATAACCAAATATCAGCCAATGAAACTGAAGATGTAATTAAAAACCTATCAACAAAAAAAGTCCAGGTTCTGATGGATTCACTGCTGAATTCTACAGGAAATTTAGAGAAGACCTAATGTTCCTGCTTCTCACTCTTTTTTAAAATTTTTAAAAAATTATTTATTTATTTCAATACAGGATCTTGCTATGCAGATCACTTGCTATGCAGTGATCCTCCTGTCTCAGCCTCCCCAGTGCTGGGATTATAGGCATGTGTCACCACACCTGGTTTCGGTGGCTATGGTACCAGGGCTTGAACCTGTGTCCTTATGCTTGCCAGGAAGGTGCTTAGACTGACAAGCTATCTCTGTATCCTTGTTTTTTGTTTTTTTGAGACAAGGTCTGGCTATCTTGCCAGCCCAAACTCTTTAATGAAATTCAAAGAAAAACAATATTCCAAAACTCTTTCCTGGAAGCAAGCATTACCCTGATACCAAAACCAGAGGACCCAACTAAGAAAGAGAATTACAGGCATGATGCAAAAATTCTCAAAAAAGATACTGACACATAGGGCCGCATTGATAGCTCAGCTGTCTAAGTGCCTGCCTGGCAAGCACAAGGATCTGAGTTCTGATCCCCAGTACCATATGTCATACTGGCTGTTATGGTTTATGTTTAGTTGTCCCCCCAAAGTCTCATGCAATCATGGGGCGGGAACTTCTAGAGTTTGAGACTTGAGTCACGATCCACTGGGACTGTGTTTTAGTACTGATGGGACTATGGGTCTGAGTACTGCTGGGATTACTTGACTCTTGATCCACTGGGATTATGTGTTTTAGTACTGATGGCGTTATTGGTCTGAGCACGGCTGAGATTATTGGTGTGGCCTAAGGCGGATAGGCTATGGGGGAGAGCCTGAATGTAATATAAAGAGAGACAGAGAGACAGACTCAGCTTGTTGCTCTCTGCTCCCTTGGTTGTTCTGCCACCATGAACTACTGCTCTCTGCCTTGTTCCACTCAGCCTTGGGCCAGCCGAATATGGACTGAAACCTACCAATTGTGAGCTAAATAAACCTTTCCTTTCTTCATTTTGAGTGTTGGGTATTTGTCCCAGCAACAAGTAAAAAGTAACTAAGACATTGGCCCTGCACTCAGCTGGCCACTGAGATAGGGTGTGGTGTCATATGCCTGTAATCCCAGCTCTGGGGAGACTGAAACAGGAGGATCACTATGAATCTGAGCTGCATAGTGAGATCCTGCACCAAATGCCAAATACATAAAATTAAAAAAAAAGACATTGACACACAGAATGCAGCAAATCATCAAGAAGATTATACACCATGACCAAGTAGGATTCATCTCAGGGATGCAGGGGTGGTTTGACATATGCAAAACAATAAATATAAAACTGCATTTCAAAAAAGCCAAAGCCAAAACCACAAGATTCTCTCTATAGATGCAGCTGTTGACAAAGTCCAACACCTATTCATAATAAACCCTATAGAATATTGGAATAGATGGTGTTTATCTTAATCTGATAAAATCCATCTTTGACAAACCAACAGTCAGCATCATACTAAACAGTCCAAACCTGAACGCTTTCCACTCTAAAATCAGGAACAAGTTAAAGATGTTCACTATTACCGCTCTTATTCAATATAGTTCTGGAAACATTAACCAGAATAGTTAGACAAAAGAAAGAAATAAAAGGAATATAGATAGGAAAGGAAGAAGTTAAATTATCATTATTTGTGGATGACCTGACACTCTACATAGAAGAACATAAAAACTCTACCAAAAGATTCCTAGATTTAACAACCAAATTTAATAGCACACCTGGACATAAAAATCAATAGCTTTCCTGTATGTGAATAACACAGAGAGAGAAATTCAGGAAATAATATCTTTTGCAATAGCATCCAAAAAACTCAAATACCTAGCAATCAACCTAACAAAGGAAG
>PVKN010000697.1:0-67115 GCA_004027915.1 Capromys pilorides | reverse complement strand
GGTGGCACAAGCCTACAATCCCCGAACTTGGGAGACTGAGGCAGGAGGATAACCATGAGTTTCAGGTCAGCCCAGGCCAGCATGCACTATATAGTGAGACCCTGTCTCAACAAAACAAAACAAATCAAAGGATGCAAAACAATATTCCAGGCTGGGGAGATAGCTCAGTAGAGTAAGTGCTTGCCTGACAAGTGCAAGGTCCTGAGTTCAATCCCTGGTACCTCAACAACAACAACAAAAAAGACAGAAAAGAAAAAGAAAACAATATTCTATTCAATAGGAACACAGAAAAAAAGTAGTGAGTATCCTAATTTCAGGAAAAGTGAACTTCAAGTCAAAACTGATTGTAAAAGGTGAAGAAATTCACTAATTTTGCTAAGAGAATAATTCAGCAAGAGAACAATAACACACATGGACCAAACATCAGCACATTCAATTTCATAAAACACTTCAAGTTACACTACAAAGCTACAGTGATAAAAATGGCCTGATGGGGCTGGGGAGATAGCTCCGTGGCACAAGTGCCTGCCTAGCAAGTGCAAAGTCGTGAGTTCAAACTCCTGTCCCGATACATGGTCTCCTTATCAGTTCAAGCTAGACTTAAATGTAGTGTATAGTCTTGACTGGCCTTGAACTTGAACTAGAAGTGATCCTCCTACTTTAGCTACGTGAGTACTGGAATTATAAACAGTTTTATTGTCAAAAAGAAAAAAGAAAAGAAAACAGCATGATATTGGCAAAAAGCAGATGTGTGTATCAGTTGAACAGAATAGAATAGAAAATGCAGGAACAACTCAAAGACTTGATGTGGTGGCTCATGCTTCTAATCCCAGCACTGGCTGCAGACACAACCTATAAAATAGGAACGTATTTTGCCAGGTTTTCTTTTTTCTTTTCATTTTTCTCTCCTTCCTTCCTTCCTTCCTTCCTTCCTTCCTTCCTTCCTTCTTTCCTTCTTTCCTTCTTTCCTTCTTTCCTTCTTCCCTCCCTCTCTCCCTCCTTCCCTCTCTCCCTTCCTTCCTTCTTTCCTTTCCCTTCCCTTTCCTTTCCTTCCTTCTTTCCTTCCTTCCTTCCTTCCTTCCTTCTTTCCTTCTTCCCTCCCTCTCCCTCCTTCCCTCTTTCCCTCCCTTCCTTCCTTCCTTCCTTCCTTCCTTCCTTCTTTCCTTCCTTCCTTCATTTCTTTTTTTTTTCCCAGAATCAAACTTAGGACCTTGAGCTTGCTAGGCAGTCGTGCCAGATTTTTCTTGGACACAGAGAGGTAATATCCATAACATATAAAGACCTCAAAACATTAGACCCTCCAAAATAAATGATACAGTCCAAAAATGGGCAACTGAAATGACTAGAAATTTCTCAAAAGAGGAAATACAAATGGCCAATAAACACATGAAAAATATTTGACACTTTAACCATTAGAGAAATACAAATTAAAGTGCCTACTGAGGTAAGCATGGTGGCACACACCTATAATTCTAGCACTCAGGTGGCTTAAGTAGGAGGATCACTTCCAGTTCAAGTTCAAGGCCAGCCAAGACTATATACTGCATTTAACTCTAGCTTGAACTGATAAGGAAACCATGTATCAGGAAACAAAGCACATACACACACACACACACACACACACACACACACACACACAGATTCCATCTTATTCCGGGAAAAGTGGTTGTCATCAAGAAATCAGATAAAAACCTAGTGTGGTGTTATAAATCTATAATATCAGCACGCTGAGACAGGAGGATCATTGTGAGTTCAAAGCTAGCCTGAACTGCATAACAAGACTCTGCCTAGAAAAAGAATTTGGGGGATGGGGTGGGACTGGAGTTTGAACTCATGACCTTGCACTTGCCAAGTAGGCACTTGTGCCACAGAGCTATCTCCTTGGTCCCTTAGAAAAAAAAATTTAAAACCCAAAAACTGAATCAAGAAATTCTGTTTGACCCAGTTATTCCCTTTCTATGTACCTTCCAGAAAGAGAATATCATCACATTACATTAATAACATGCACACCCATGTTTATAACAACACAATTCATAGTAGCTAAATCTTGGAAACAGATGACACAATACATAAAGTATATTTATTTATACTCAATGGAGTAATTCTCTGCCATAAAGAAGGAAAAACTTGACATGTGTAGGAAAATGAGTGTACCTTGAGATCATAATGTTATGTGAAATAAATCAGACACACTAGCCTAAATATCACTTGGTTTCTCTTATATGAGAAACCCAAAATATAAAGAGAAAAATAAAAGATAAGTAATGGGGCAGAAATAGAGGGAAGAGAGAGGGATTGTAGGGAGAAAATACAGCTGGCAGAAAAGGGAACAGAAAGAGTTGAGATACGTTCATGTATCAACTCCGCATGATAAATATAATCATTACGTACTGCAGACACGCACACTAATAAAATTAAAGAAATGTGCTTGTATCAGTCAGGGTTTTACTAGAGGTACAGATATAACACAGGATGCATAAATGTATAAGAAATTCAAAGATTGGCTTACGACAGTCAGTCACAGAGTCGGATGAGGAAGTGTGCGGAGAGCACGTGCACACTGGAGACTGAAGGATTCAGTCCAAGGTCTGGAGCCCACTGCAGTGTTCCATGCAAGTGTGTATCAGGATGCCAGTGAATCTGTGATGGAAGGTCGATGAGTCTACACCAGAAGGCTGGACGATACAAGGGTGGAAGCCAGGAGTCTGTGCTACACCAGGAGATGACATCCAAGCCGATGGCAAAGACTGGAGTGCCTCAAAGGAAGAATGGGATCCTCCGTCCTTCCTCATTCTCCTTTTTTTTCTCTGTTATAAATATTTATAGGATTTTCCCATTATGAATCAATATATTAGAAAAACACAATTAAAATTTTATTTTTGAATCAAAGGAAACCCTAAAAGTTGCATATGAAAATTAGAAATCAATGGCTACCTTATCTTGAATTTTTTATTAATTTTAATGCGGAAAAAATAGCAATCAGACAATTTCACAACAGATTATTAGGACATTTACAATAATTAATATATTGCATATTGTTGTCTTTGTAGTATTTGTTCAGAGTACAAAATGCAGTCTTGATATCATGTATAAACACTATTAGTATAAATCTTTCAGGCTGAAGAGATAGCTCAACGGTCTAAAGTGCCTGCTTAGGAAAGCTTCACCAATCATAGGGACCACGGTTCAATTCCCAGCACCATATGCTGCACCAGCCCCACCCCGAGGGCAGGCTGAGCCAGCCATAACATAAATAATTAAAGTTTAAAATCTTTCTTCTCATTGAACTAAGAGAAAGTAGCTGTACGTATAGTCCAATAGTCAATAATAGTAGTGGGTTATCAGCACAGCTGGCAATGTTGGAAGCTGTCGATTTGAGCCTTTTGCAGCTCAGCATATATATATATATATATATATATATATATATATATATATATATATATATATAATGGCCAGCTCAGCCTGCCCTGGGGGTGGGGCTGGTGCATGTGATGCTAGGGATTGAACCACAGTCCTTGCGGCTGCCTAAGCTTGCTTAAGCAGGCACTTTTTTTTTTTTTTTTTCTTTTTGAGACAGGGTCTCACTATGTAGTTCAGGCTGGCCTTGAGCTCACTTTTGTAGCCCAGGCTGGTCTCAAACTTGCACTGATCCTCCTGCCTCAGCCTCCCAAGCGCTGGGATTACAGGAGTGCACTACCACACCCGGCTACTAAGCAGGCACTTTAGATTGCTGAGCCATCTTGCCAATCCCAATGGCTTTACTTTTTATACCTCATGGTTAGACTTTTCTGCTGGATGGTGTAAAGCAAGACCTATATAACTAAAAACATAACTTTTGTATCTGACAAGGTCAGTCAAGTCCCTTCAGATTTACCCTGAAACCACGTACAGTTGTTTGCAGATCTTTTGATAGCCTCAGCCATCTGAATGAGTCACAGCCTGGCCAGCAAGATAGCTCAGCAGTCTAAAGCACCTGCTTAGGCAACCGCAGGGGCCACAGTTTGATGCCCAGCACCACATGCTGCACCAGCCCCACCCCCAGGGCAGGCTGAGCCGGTCATAACATAAAGAAATAATGAATGAGTCACGGCCATTGCTTCACCAATTTGCTCTCTGTGAAAGCCTGAGAGAAAGTTTTATCTCTAGGTGACTCTCCTTAGGCACACTATACATTGTGGATCACTTTCCTTGGTGGCCCCACAATCTCCAATCTCCTTATACAGAAAATTTGGGACACCACTGAGTTTTAGGATGTTACAGTACCAGTTCTTTTATGTCCTGAGTCCTCACTTTAAGTGATGAGTCATTCCAGAGTGTGGCCTCCACACCCTAGGGTGTGGAATTGCTGAGACAATTTAGTTAAGCTCTTAGCTTCTCCAATTGACGTGATCAGCCAACCACTACAGTGCTGAATGTGGTAGTACATGCCTGTTACCCCAGCACTTGAGAGCTTGAGGCAGGAAGATTGCCATGAGTTCAAGGCCATCCTGAATTGCATAGTGAGATCCTGTCTCAAAACAACAACAAAAAAATATTATGAAAATCTGTAGTATGTGGCTATTGTGGTAGCCAGAGAGAAAAATTCTTGTTAGAAAAGAAAAATAAATCAGCAACATCACCTTCCATATCAAATGAGAAAAAAGAGAAAATTAAAATAATGAGAAGGGCTGGTGACATAGCTCAGCAGTCTAAAGTGTCTGCTTAGGCAACCACAGGGACCACGGGGTTTGATCCCCAGCACCACATGCTGTGCCATCTCCACCCCCAGGGCAGGCTGAGCCGGTCATAACATAAATACATAAAGTTAAAAAAAAAAAAAGAGGGCCCAGCAAGTGCAGGGTCCTGAGTTCAATCCCCAGTACGAGAGAGAGAGAGAGAGAGAGAGAGAGAGAGAGAGAGAGAGAGAGAAGAGAAGAGAGAGCACAGATTGCCATCATCAGAAATTAAGTGGCATGGGGCTGGGGAGATAGCTCTGTGGCACAAGTGCCAGCCTGGCAAAAGCAAGGTTGTGAGTTCGAACTCCGGTCCTACAAAAAATAAAAAATAAATTAAAAAGTAAAAGAAATTAAGTGGCATGAGATACTAAGTGAATTAATTATCGAGTGATATTATGAGCAGCTCTGTGGCAGTAAACTGAGTAAAATTAGGTGAAATGGACAAATTCCTCAAAAGATCTGAAACACCAAAATTCACTAAAAGAAATACTTCTTTATAAAACTCAGTGACACAGAGCCTGATTGGCAAGCATGAGGTTGTGAGTTCAATTCCGAGTACTAAAATGAACAAAACCCTTTGCATTTTTCAGACTATGTAAATAATTTTCAAAATTCAATAACAAACTAATTTTTTAAATTTTAATATTCTTTTTTTTTTTTTCATTTTATGTATTTGGTGCATGGTCTTACAATGCAGCTCGGACTCATAGTGATCCTCCTGTTTTCAGCCTTCCCAGCACTGGGATTACAGGCATGTGCCACCATGTCCAGACTTGGTTGAAGGTTCAGCATGCCCCAGGGGTGGGGCTGGTGCCGCATGTGGGACTAGGGATCAGACTGAACCGTGGTCTCTGTGCTTGCCAAAGCAGGCGCTTAGTCTGCTGAGCTATCTTGTTGGCTCTTTTTTTTTTTTTTGTGGTACTGGGGATTGAACTCAGGTCCCTGTGCTTGCCAGGCAAGCAGTAATTCTACTGAGCTATCTCCCTGGCCCCACACTGGCTATTTATTTATTTATTGCTCAGCCCATCCTGGGGGTGGGACTGGCATGGCATGTGATGTCAGGGACTGATCTGTAGTCCATGTGATTACCTAAGCAGGCACTTTAGACCACTGTGCTATCTCACTATCCCTCAACTAATTTATTTATTTATTTTTTTGGTGGGACAGGGGTTCAAACTCATGACCTTGCACTTGCCAGGCAGGTACTTGCGCCATGGAGCTATCTCCCCAGTCCTTTTTAATTTTTTAATGAATAAGATGTGTGAATGTACTTCACAAGAAAAGATTCAGGGGCTGAGGAGATAGCTCCATGGCACAAGTGTCTGCCTGGCAAGTACAAGGTCATGAGTTCAAACTCCGGTCCCACCAAAAAGAAAAGATTCAGATGTACAAATGGAAAATAATTGCATAACAAAGATACTCAAAACTAGGCATAGTGGGACAGTAATCCTATCTACTGGAAGTCTGGGACAAGAGGATCTCAAATTCAGGCCTACTTTAGTATGTCAGCAAAACTCTATCTCAAAAAAAATTTATTTTTGTCTTTTTGAGACAGGGTCTCGCTATGCAGTTCAGGCTGGCCTTGAGCTCACTTTTTGTAGCCCAGGCTGGTCTTGAACTCACACCAATTCTCCTGCCTTAGCCTCCCAAGTGCTGGGACTACAGGTGTGTACCACCACGGCCTGGCTTGTCTCAAAAAATTTTTTTCATGTACCAGGGGTTGAAGCTAGGACCTCACAGGTACTGGGAAGGTAGTCTGCTTCTAAGCTATATGAATGTAGGGAGTGCTTACCTAGCAAGTATGAAGCCATGGGCTCAATACCCACTACTTAAAAAGAAAAACAGATGCTAAACATAGTCATTCTGAAAATTCAAATAAAAAGCACAATAAGATACTATTTCACACTTATCTGAAATAAAACTTTACATTGGGTGACAGTGTTTATCTGTAGTCCTAGCTCAGAAAGATCACTTGGAGAAGGGCACAGTTCAATTCACTACAGCCACCCACATCTTCAGGGTGAGGCACATGCCATTGTGAAAAGACCTAGGTTATATCGGCAAGAGAGACTATTCAGGATCTAGAAAAGTCTTGGCTTCTGAGGCACTTTTCCTTGAATCTCTCTCTATTCTAGTGAGATCTCAAAAGCAATGATCTGACTTCTTTACCCTATTCTTTGCCTATAGTGATGACGTATAGCTTTGAGCCACTCAGAACCCAATTAATTTGGCAGATGGCTAGTGAACTCTACGTCTTAAGAGTTGTCAGTCTTGGAAGAAAGAAACATTCACTGTATCTGATCTGTGCCAAAATTTCCACTTTAATCTCTGTGAAGATATAAGTTAGGTCATCATATTCTCATCTTACAGATAAGGAAACTGTTTACAAAGCTTTTGCAATTCCAGGCACACAGCTAATAAATACAAGGCTAAGGTTTGTATGGAGATTTCCTGGCTACAAGCCTCACTCGTAACATTGTGTGGCAAGCCCAAGAAAGAAGAGCGAGCTGAGTATCAGGTAAATCCCAAGATCATCAGTAATGGCCACTTAGTGATAACTAATTTGTTAGTGGCACAGGAGTGGCACCCAGTGGCTTTAGCTGCAAACTACATGAACAAGGAAGACAGGTCAAATTCTTTTATCCTTGGGCCAGTCCCTCAGTTTCCATTTCTTTCTTTCTGTTTGTTTGTTTCCTGTCTTTCTGAGATAGGGTCTCGCTATGCAGTTCAGGCTGGCATTGAGCTCACTTTTGTATGTAGCCAAGGCTGGTCTCAAACTCGCACTGATCCTCCTGCCTCAGCCTCCCAAATGCTTGGATTACAGACAGATGTGTACCACCATGGGCCGGCTCTTCAGTTTCCATTTCTAAAGAAAGGGTAGACTGGCTGACTTTCTTTGAGTAATACAGAATAAAATCATCTATAGGGTCAGGGAAATAGCTCAGGAGCACAAGTGCCTGCCTGGCAAGTAAAAGGTCCTGAGTTTGATCCCTGGTTCTAAAAAAAAAAAATCATCTATAGCTATTATATAGTCTGTGAAAATTGAATAAATATATATATATTTAGAGTGTTATAGAATATAAGGATAGGGCTGGTGAGATAGCTCATCAGACTAAAGCAGCAAAATGGGGTGCCCTGAACCTGCAACAGGGTCTGGGTGTGGTGGCACACGCTTGTAATCGCAGCGCTGAGGAGGCTGAAAACAGGAGGACCACTACAAGTCCAAGGTGTGTAGTGAGACTAGGTAACAAATACATAAATGAAAAAAACAAAGAAGAACATAAGGAAAGGTCATATAGCATGGGAAATTTCATGCCTGGGTTATACAATGAGTTAGGAAAGAGAGTAGGACAAGAGAGCACTCCAGGGCTTAGTGCACAGGTATATGTGGGACTGAGAACTGAAACCCAGAATGGACAGGAGTAGAAACCATAAGAAGTTTTCTATAGAAAGTCTTTTGTTTCCTCAGGAGTAGACTAGAAATAAGCACTAAATCCAAGGAAGTGTATCCCAAAGGCAGGCTCCTCTAGGCCTCAGATGATAAATGGATAGATAAGATTCCCCATGAGGCTTATGTAGGAAGTTACTTAGTATGACCAGTTTCATGTTTTTTTTTTAGGGAGGGGTCTACAGGATGTTCAGGGTCTCACTATTAGATTGGATTCTTAGTGGTCTGACTGTTTACAGCCTCCCAAGAGCTAGGATTACAGGCAGGTACCAACACGCCTAGTCTCAGTTGCTGGGTCTCAGCATGCCCCGGGGGTGGGGCCAGCACGGCAGCCCGGGTGTTGAACCGCCAGCCCCTGCACCTGCTTGCAGGTGCTTTAATCTGCTGAGCTATTTGGCCGGCCCAGTATGGGCAGTTTCAAAAAGGAGAAAAGTTTGTAGGATTTTCCAGACTAAAATGAAAGAAGGAAGCTGAGTGGGGTGGCACACACCTGTAATCCCAACACTAGGGAGGCTGCAGTAGGAGGATCCCTGCCAATTCAAGACCAGCTTGGGCTAAAATGTGGACTCAAGGCCAGCCTGAGCTGCACAGTGAGACCCTGTCTCAAAAAGACCAAAACAGAAAGGAAAATGAATGAAGGAAAATACAATCTTTTTCTCAAAGAAGAAAAATGTTTTGGAAAATTTTTCAGTAATATCCTTCCTTCCTTCCTTCCAACTTTCTTTCTTTCCTATATCCTTCCCTTCTTGTGCCCCCACCTCTTTTTTTTTTCTTTTGCAGTACTAAGATTGAACTCAAGGGCATTCTCCCATTCAGCTATATTGCCCATCCTTTTCATTTTGAGACAAGATCTTGCTAAATTGCTACACATGGCCTGGAATTTGCAATCCTTCTCCACCCGCCTCCAGAGCAGAGTAGCTAGATTATAGCTATATATTATCACATCTAGCATTAGTGTTTGTTTTTTATACCTTTAGGGCTGTCATTGCCCCTTCCATGTTCCTCAGAATGCAGTCACTTAGAAATTGAAACTTGTTTTAGTAAACACTATATGATATCTTTTTAATTGTAATACAGTTCACATGCATTATGATTTGTCATTTTGCAGTATACAATTTGGTGGTTTTAAGTATTGTCACTATATTGTGCAACTAATTCCAGAACATCTGTATCACAACAAAAAGGAACTATTAGGCTGTAGTTAGGCCAAGTTTCCCTCTCCCTGTAGCACCTGGCAACCACTAATCTACTTTCCACCTCTATGGATTTGCCTATTCTGCATATTTCTTATAAATAGAATCATAAAATGTGGCTTCTTTAAGAAAATGTTTCCAAGGTTATTCTGTGTCATAGCATGTCATAGCACTTCATTTTTAAGACAATATTCCATTTCATGGGTAGACTCCATTTTACTTATTAATTCATCAGGTGATGAATAATCTTCCTTTTTAATTATTATAAATGTTTTGAAATTTTTGTGTGGGCATATGTTTGAGATTCTCGTGGATGTGTACATGGTATGATAGGAAAATATGAGTGTTTAAATTTAAAAATTTTATTACAGTAAGACATGTTGCCAGGAATCCCCTTTGAAGTACTCCCCCTTGCTTTGAACACATTTATCCCATTGTTCTTGCCACTTTCTGAAGCAGTTCTGAAAGCCTTTTTTTTTTTTCTTTTTGTATCTTTGTTTTACTGTCCTAAATTGATTCCAAATATTTACCTCTCATGGTCACTTTGACGTTGGGAAAAATCAAGAAGTTGCACAGTGCCAGATCCAGTGAATAAAGTAGATGAGCTTTTCCATTGGATGGTAGTCAGTAGCAGCATTGTGGTATTTTCAGTCACACTTGGAAAGACACAAACGAAGGCTTGCAGAACTGTTTCAGGAAGTAGCAAGAACACTGGAATAAATGTGTGAAGTGAGTGGGAATATTTTGAGGAAATTCATGGCAGTGTCTTTTACTGAAATAAATTTTTAAAATTCAAACATTTAGTGTATATTTTGTTCACTCATTGTACCCACAGTAAAATTGTTGTACCATACTTATAACAGTATTTAACTTATGGCCCCACAAATGCTAAGTGCACCCTCTTTCTGACATATACCCCCAGCCAATTTAACATGTTAAGGCATTTCTAAATCATTTTCCAAAGTGGTGTCACCATATTATGTTTCTCTCAGCACTATAATGGTGTTAGAATTTCTTCACATCCTCATCAAAAAATATATACTTTTTTGTATTATGGATATATATACATATATATATATATATATATATATATATATATATATATATATATATATCCAGCTCAGCCTGCTCTGCTCTGGGGGTGGGGCTGGCACAGCATGTGGTGCCAGGGATGGAACCATGGTCCCTGCAGTTGCCTAAGCTTTCCTAAGCAAGCACTTTAGACCACTGAACCATCTTGCCGGCCCCAGCCATAACATAAATAAATAAATAAAGTTTTTAAAAAAAGTTTAGTTTTTTATTTTGCTATGTAGTTCAGGGTGGCCCTGAACTCACTATTTAACCCAGGCTGGTCTTGAACTCCCAGAAATCCTCCTGCCTCAGCCTCTGGATTGCTGGGATTACAGGTGTGTGCCACCACACCTGGCTTTTCATAGTGTTAGTGAGTAATCCACAATGACTGAGAATCTTTTCATGTACTTATTGGCAATTTATATCTTTGTTGGAGGAATATTTTCACATCTTTTGTCCATTTTTTTCTAATCTTTTATTTATTTATTTGATACATGGTCTTGCCATGGAGCTCTGCCTCATAGATCCTCCTATCTCGGTCTCCCAGCACAGTACCAGAGATTGAACCCAGGTTTTTGTACTTTCCAGGCAAGTGCTTAGGCAGCTGAGCTATCTCCCCAGCCTGTCTTTTGTCCTTTTTTTTTTTTGTCTTTTTGAGACAGGTTCTTGCTGTGCAGTTCAGGCTGGCCTTGAGCTCACTTTTGTAGCCCAGGCTGGTCTTGAACTCGCACCAATCCTCCTGCCTCAGCCTCCCAAGTGCTGGGATTACAGGCGTGCGCCACCACGCCCAGCTTGTGGCAGAATTTTGAAGGGCTCCACAGAACTACAGTACATGTCCTATGTCTTCCCATGTTTGACTGTTAGCTATGTGGTAATCACTGACCCTATGTAAGATATTACTAGTTGTAAAGGGATAGAGTTATGAAAAACATTAATTTCCAAGGGATTTGAAGTATAGATAATAGACATATTAACATAAAAATGATGAACAATGGCATGGAGAGCATACTTCAGGTTCCAAGGAGACAATAGGGAACTAACTATATTTCGGAGAAGAATGTGTTGAGAGTGGCTAGAATGAGCCAGAGAAGAAGGAAGCCCTGTTCCAGGCTTGGTGGTGCTCACTTCTAATCCCAGCACTCAGGGCTGAGACAGGATTGTTGTGAGTTTCAAGGTCAGCCTGGGCTACACAGTAAGACCTTGTCTTAAAATGGGGGTGGGGGGGTGGGTGCAGGACTCATGAGCCAGGAACAAGATAATGGGACTTCGAGGTGGAGAAAGCTCTGTGAGATCATGAGTGAAACTACCAGCCACACGTTTCACTAGGGCTCATTCATGCTTCAGAAAAACTCACTTGGAACTTTTAAATCTTGTAAGCAGCTAAATCCAGAGAAGAAGGATTTGACCCAGAGCACAGAGGACACACATGAACACAGCAGCCCAAGCATTCTTAAAGGTAAGGCTTGAGCTTTGTAGTTAAGTTCCAGACTGAAACTATGAAAGAAATGTAACTTCAGGTTCTCAAGCCATCCCACTGGGCCTTCAACCACCACCATATCCTTTTGGCATCTACTTGGCTCCTACTGCCATTTTAGGTCTTCAGGGCCCCAGCAGAGATTTTCTCCTCAATGCTGGTATGATAGTACTTGAAAAATTCAAGTACAATTTGTGTTGTTACATGTGATGGATGGGGGAGAGGATACTAATCAGAATGAGGGTCTAAATCTAGTTGATTCCTTCACAGTTTTTCTCAGTCATCTGTTTGATGCTGAGTAATACTGTTTTGGGCTGTAGAGGCTGCTTCTGGGTGCAGATACTACCTCAGATTTGATGTGTGTCATGAGGAAGTGTCAGTGTGTATAAGCACTGGAAATTATCCTGAAGCCTTTCTTCACATAGGCCCTCGTACTTCAACAGCCTGTGGGGCCAGCAGCAGTAGGCATGGTAGCAATTCTTAGGTACAGTATAATTACTGGCAGGTGCTGGGCACTGTTCTGGAGCTTTTAAGATATGCTAATGCTCTTGGGGCTGGGGAGATAGCTCAGTAGAATAAGCACTTGCTGGGCAAGTGCAAGGACCTGAGTTTAATCCCCCTGAGTTTTTCTGGAAAAAAAAAAAAAAAAAAAGGGCCATTGAGATGGCTCAGCTGTCTAAAGCACCTGCTTAGGAAAGCTTAGGCAACTGCAGGGACCATGGTTCAATCCCTGGCACCACATGCTGCACCAGCCACCACCCACCCCAGGGCAGGCTAAGCTAGCTGTAATATATATATATATATATATATATACACACACACACACACACACACACACACACACACACACTCTTAGTTGTCAAAATAATCCTTTGAAGTTTAGGTACTATTGTTATTCTCATTTTATAGTTGAGGAGACTGAGGCTCAGAGATGTCAATAAACTTACCTGCTAGTAAATGACAGAGCCAGAATTCAAATCTGGGTAGCCAGATTAGCAGGGAAGCCCTCCTATATAACTTGAGTCTTTTTGACAAACGATTATCTAGGCTTGAGAGAATTTGGAGACTGTGAATTCAGCACCTACATTTCATTAGTTAATTAGTGCTTCTGGGGTTATAACTACAAAATGCAGCATGTTGTCTATACTTAGGTCTGAGACGTGTTCTGAATCATTTTGTGAACTATACTGCTTTAAATGTTTCAGAGGCCATTGCTACTGAAGACTTATATAAAGTTATGTTTATAAATTTATTTATTTACTTTTTGTGGAACTGGGGATCGAACTTAGGACCTTGCACTTGCTGCCTGGCCCTTGTACCTGTGCCCCAGAGCTATCTCCCTGGCCCTGTTTTTATAAATTTAGATTTGAAGTTTTTAAAAATGGAAGCATAATATGTATACACAATTTGGTATCTCAGGCAGCAAGAAGAGGCAAAATAATAAGCATCGTCTCTTGAAAGAAAAAAATTAAGATTTAATTTAGCATTCTCTGTGGACTCTGGACAGATGTTAGGCTCTTGCATAGACCTCATCTCATTTAGTCCCCACCATGACCCTGTGGGTGGCATTTCTTCTCTTTCACCTATGAGAGAATGCAGGTTCAGAGTTAGGGTCAAGGATTAGCAGGAAGACTGAACTTTTCTTTTTTTCTCTTTTCTCTCTCTCCATCCTTCCCTCCTCCCCGTCTGTCTTTCCTTCTGACTCTTTTTTTTTTTTTTTTGTCTTTTTGAGACAGGGTCTCGCTACACAGTTCAGGCTGGCCTTGAGCTCACTTTTTGTAGCCCAGGCTGGTCTCAAACTCGCACCAATCCTCCTGCTTCAGCCTCCCAAGTGCTGGGATGACAGGTGTGATCTACCACACCCAGCCCTCTTCTTAGTTCCTCTAGCCTGCTGAGCTCTCACTTTTTCAAAAATAAATCTCTTGTGACCTTGAATTTACTCCTTATATCTACTCAATTTCTGTCTAGCCCATCTCAGCCAAGGTTGTCAAAAAAGCAAGGTAGTCCTTTGGCCACCTCCCCCCCTTCTGGAACCTAATGCACTTGATTTCTTTGTTGCCTCTGAAATTAAATGGTCTCTCTAGTTAGGGAAGATTTGCTTATTATCAAATTGTGCATTTAGCTCTACCATAAGTGAAGTATTTGCAGAATTTGGCCCTGTAAGACTGTGACTCACCTGGTTCTCTCTTTTTTCTTCTACATCTTTCCTCTGCCATCAATAAACAGTGTTCATCCTAACTGCCCTTCTAGCTGCTGTCTTCTATGCTGCTGTTGGCCACTACCCCAGGCTCAAATTGGTACAGCCTGCGCGGGCCTCTCCTGAGCATCAGAGAGAACCTTATTTGCTCTCTAGGCAGCTCCACTGGAGGCCCTGTAGGTGCCTCAGTTTTTTCTCTCTTAATGGCCTTATCTTTTACACACTTGTCCCAAGATCAGTTCCTCTTCCTTTAATCTTGTCACAGCACCATTCCCTATCTAGCTTTTTCACATCTGAAATCTCACATTTATTCTACAGGCCTCACACTCCCATGTCCCACACCAGTTGATCACCAGACCTGTCAGTGTGGCCTGATGAATACTTTACTGGTGGTGCCTCCATCCCCACCACCTTTTCTCTTGAGCTCTTGAGGTCTTCCTGCCTCTAGTTTGATAGAAGCCAACCTCTGACAGACTGATTGTTCTAAAATACAAAATCAACAGTATCTTTCCAGTCCTTAAAATATTTTACTTGTTTCCTATTTGTTTCCTGAATATAAAAATCTCTCTTAGCTTTTTTTTTTTTTTGGGGGGGGGTGGACTGGGATTCAAACTCACGACCTTGCACTTGTGCCACGGAGCTATCTCCTCAGCCCCTCTTAGCCTTTTGAGATTTTTACTACTGTCTTAGATTTAATCTCCCAGAATGTCACACAAACCCCTTGCATTTGTATAAAGTTTATTTGCTTGACATTCAGCATGGAATCCTTTTTTCTTTCCAATCCTAGCTCAAGTAATCTCCTCAGGGAAACCTTTCCTCACCTCCTCACGCTAAACAGCTTCCTTCTCTTTTACCTGCTGGATTTTGTACCAACTTCTGCATTCCTCCCAGCACCTGAGTTTTTCCTCTTGGGGAAAAGCTCCCTTATCTACATTGCCAGAACCTGTTCAGGAAGAACCCAAAGATCTAAAGGTGCTTTAAATTTGCATAAATTAACCAGTTAGGAATAGGAAAACTGCCCCTGGGCACTGCGTAGTGTCATAAGAGAATGGTGTGGCTGGCTTGCTTTCCTAGGGATCAGAGCTTGGAAGAGAGGGAAGGGCTTGACAGTGCCGACTTCATGGCCAGTTTTGTGCCTAAAAACTTACTAAAGGAGTCTGGACCTCCAAGTGAGGGCTTGGATCTCAGATGCTCCTTGCAAGGCCCAACTCAGGAGAGATAAGAGGCCTGAAACCATTTTGAAGGCCCTGTAGCTGCAAGGTTTCGATCTGCATAGGATCCATGAGTAAGATGAAGCTGGCTTGCTTTCCTCTAGAGATCTGGCAAGCAGAACGCAAGAGGCTCAAGAGCTGCAGCTTCGGCCAGGGCGAGAAGAGAGCTTTTACGGCCTCTCATAGTGCAGAGACGCCCAACACCTCTCTCTTCCCAAAGGGAGAAGAGGTCCCCACAGCCCAAGATGGGGCTCTGGCCCGGGAGTCAGGACGCCCGGTGAGGGACCAGGAGGTAACCGGGAGCGCCACGCAAATAAGGGCGCGTGCGCGGCAGAAGGGCGAGGGAACGGGCAGCTGCGGAAGGGTTCTTACTCTGGCCCCCTTGCTCCCGCAGGATGCACTGTGGCTGCAGGAAGTTTCAAATTTGTCTGAGTGGCTGAATCCAGGCTCTGGCGAGGAGGCCTAAATCGTGATGATCCTAAAACTCTTCAGGGACGTTGTGGGGGTTATCTGCGGGCGGTTGTCTGATGTTTAATTAATAAAGCTGCTCCATGCGTGCGTTGAGTCCTCTCCAGTGCCTGGGTGCGGGCGCTAGGGGGCGGGGCCCGGGGCGGGACTCGTCGCGTGACGTCAGCCGCGCTTCCAAGGGTTAGCGTCACTGGTACGCGCCGCGGTCCGGACTTGATGGCGGCGCTGGGCGGGGATGCGCTACGCTTGCTGTCTGTGTCACGGCCTGAGCGGCAGTCCGAGTCCACAGCGCTAGGGGGCCGGGGGCCCGAGCTGTGCTGCTGGGTGTCAGTGTTCTCCTGCCTCAGCCTCGCCTGCTCCTACGTGGGCAGCCTCTATGTCTGGAAGAGCGAACTGCCCAGGTACGGGGAATGCGCGGGTCCCGAACCTCTCCCCCCCAACCACACACGCTCGCTGAGCAGCGGGCAGAGCTTGGGTGAGCCAGGGTCGGACCAAACTGTCAGGTGGTGGTTGAGGATCCTTTGAACTTACCGTCCCCTTCGTAGGGACCACCCCGCCGTCATCAAACGGCGATTCACCAGTGTCCTGGTGGTCTCCAGCCTCTCGCCTCTCTGCGTGCTGCTCTGGAGGGAACTCACTGGTATCCAGGTGCGAAGGAAACGGGGCAAAGGGCAGTAGGATCGAACTCAAGGGTGTTTGGGGAGGGAGCAGGACTGATGCCCCCTTTCCTGTGGCTCAGCCAGGCACATCCCTTCTCACCTTGATGGGTTTCAGACTGGAGGGCGTTTTCCCAGCAGCTCTACTGCCCCTCCTACTGACCATGGTGAGTTCTGCTTTATCCTCCCTACTGTGTTGTTGCTAATATCATGGGCCTTTTGTGGCTTTTTCCCCCTCTTGTGTCCAGCTTTTGGCTGATGGAAGTCAGGACCCTGGAGTATGCATGGGGTGGAGGGGATCTCAGAATTAAAGTCTGAAGTCTCATGAGGCTGGGTAAGGTTAAAGGTCTGGACAATAAAGTGGTTTGATTTCTACTATTTTTATGCTGCTAGATTCTTTTTCTGGGCCCATTGATGCAGCTGTACATGGACTGCCAATGTGACTTGACAGATGGGCTGAAGGATGTCTTGGGTGAGTGTTCAAGGCAAAGGGGGTAAAGGAGGCATAGTCCAGGGTGGTCATGGGAAGGAAAATCAGTGGGCTCATAGTGCAATCTAGACAGGAAATAGGCAGTGCCCTCTCACAGGGTGTTTCCTTATCAGTAAAATTGCTGGGAGGTCTGTAAGAGAGGTTTCTGATGTGCATGGAGTCCCCTTGGGATCTTCACCAATACTGGATCTGGATCAGCGAGTGTCATCCCCTGCTTCCTCAACCTTTTGCTTCTTCAAAGCAGAATTGGCCTTAAATTTTGATGTCTGCATAGTTTACTGCAAGATTACCCTGCCTCAGCTACTAATGCCTTTAAGTTGTGTCAGGACATTGCTTTACATTGGCTTTGGTAAACAATGTTAAGTTGTCCCCTTCTCCATTTCTCAGAAGTATTGATACCTGGCCTGCATTTGGCCTGGGTAAAGTTGTGGAAGAGGTGTCTCTGAGTCTCATTATTTAATAAGTAGTCATTCATTGCTTGTCCTTAATCTGCTACTTAGCCCCCCGCTCCTGGGCCCGCTGCCTCACAGATATGCGTTGGCTACGGAACCAAGTGATTGCACCCCTGACGGAGGAGCTGGTGTTCCGGGCCTGTATGCTGCCCATGTTAGCACCATGCACAGGCCTGGGCCCTGCTGTGTTCACCTGCCCACTGTTCTTTGGAGTCGGTGAGTGTGGTCCTGAGAATGAGGCTTGGGGTGAAGTGTGGGCCTAGAGTGAAGGCCAGAAGGCTATGGGATGGTTCTCATCTTCTTTCTAGCCCATTTTCACCACATTATAGAGCAACTGCGTTTCCGACAGAGCAGTGTGGGGAGCATCTTCTTATCTGCAGGTGAGTGCCTGGGATGAGTATGTTAGGGTGTCCTTGACAGCCATGTTAGGGAAAAGATTAGAAACAGAAGTCAACAGTATTGGAGGGCCACTGACCACAAGAGTTGGGGTGCAGAGGACAGCCATAGGTGAAGTAGGCATCACTGCCCCAGGGGGAAGGGGATTGTCTCTGGCTGATGGGCATGCAGTACTGGGGCAGGGTGGGTGTACAGGTGTGGTCACTTGTGGCCTCCCCGTCTCCAGCGTTCCAGTTCTCCTACACAGCTGTCTTCGGTGCCTACACTGCTTTCCTCTTCATCCGTACAGGTTGGTCCTCAGTCTCTCATGGGTCTCTGGGGGTTCAGGGACCCACAGGAGTGGGTGGGAGAATGGGAATACTGTGTTCTAGGAGTGACAAACTGTTTATTCAGTAGTCCTTGAGACAGGCTGATCCAGGACCTTCAGCTCGGTGTGAGAGGTGGAAGGAAGCAGAGTGGGTGGGGGTGGGCCACTAAGCTATATTGGGGTGAAGGTCCTTGGCCCTGGAAGGGGTGGAGGAGGAGGTGGAGCTGCTCCATGAGCTGCACTGTCTCCCTTCCCCAGGACACCTGATTGGGCCGGTTCTCTGTCACTCCTTCTGCAATTACATGGGCTTTCCTGCTGTGTGCGCAGCCCTGGAGCATCCGCGGAGGCGGTGCCTGCTGGCAGGCTATGCCCTGGGTGTAGCACTCTTCCTGCTTCTGCTCCAGCCCCTCACGGATCCCAAGCTCTACGGCAGCCTTCCCCTTTGTGTGCTTTTGGAACGGGCAGGAGACTCAGAGGCCCTCCTGTGCTCCTGACCTCCACTCATGTGTGACTCCAGTGACTGTCATGGGCTTCCCAGCCCCTCCCCACCAAGGGGTATTACAGGGGAGAGGTTGGCTGGCGTCCCCAAGATCTCAGGAATTTTTGTAGGGGCTTGAAGCCAGAGCGAGTTGAATCCAGGGACCAAGAGAAAGAAGATATCCAAAGGGTGCAATCCCTCTTGAAAGGGGGATGAGGAGCAGCTGGGGTGACGGGACAAGGGGCAGGTCCCAGGAGCTGTGCACTCCCTCACTTTGAACTGCTGCTTCTCTTAGCTCCCCGTCCCTGCCTCTGAAAAGCTGCTCAGGGGGTTTTATTTGTAAAACCCCTCCCCTGAACTTCCCAGGGTTTTCTCATTGTCTTTTTGCATCGGACTTTATATTGGGATATTAAAGAGATTTAACTTGGGTAACATGGCCTCAAATCTTTGAGAATCCATCTGCTTGGGGATTTGGGAAGAATTCCAGGTATCTTAGCTACCTCAAACACTATCTCAGGGCAGTTCAGCCCAGTAAGCAGTTCCCAGGAGTAGGGGGATGGCATGGGGCCACCAGAAGCTATGGCTTTCTGAGCCATGCTTCATGTCCCTAGCACAAGTGGGTCTAAGACTGCAGGTACCAGATGTGGGCCCAGGTACTCATGTACCTGACCTCATCAGTGGAGCCTCCAGCTTGTGTCCCCTGGAAGTGGGCAGAATACAGCCCTCAAAAGACTACCAACTTCATTTGAGTGGAAGCAAGTGCAGAACAGGAAAAGAGCCGACACTGAGTTGGCGAGCTAGCTCAGCAGTCTAAAGCGCCTGCTTAGGCAAGCTTAGGCAACTGCAGGGACTGCAGTTCGATCCCTGGGCAGAGCTGGCCATAACAAATAAAGAACCTGCATTGAGTCTCCCCAGAGCAGGGGCTTCTGGTTCTCTTCACTCATACCTGTCATCGTGTCTCAAGTAGCATCTGGAGGAACTCAACAAAGGCCACAGTCCTAGGAGAAGAGTGAGGATTCTGCCAAGCAACACAGTAGGTTGAGGTCTTTTTTAGAATCTGTTGAGTGTGCTACCTTCTCTCTTTTAGAATGGTTCTCACTGCCCTGTGTAGGACCTTTTCTTTCTCTTCTCCAAAGAAAATTCTTTTAGGTCCCACTCTATGAGCCTGATGCTTGGAGAAGAGGAAATGCTTGCGCTGTGTCCCCCATGATACTCCCAGGTTGGCTGTAACAACCACATTCACCTGGATCTGAAGGGCAGCATCACAGTTACACACTTGCCTCCCTGGAGAGCCTCTCCCCTTGTCTGCATAGCAGCTTTTGGGAGGAGGAGATGATCAGGAATCTGTTTAGAGGGTACACCCTTGAGCTTATGGTATGGAGGAGGAAGCCCCATGTGACTTGGGTGCCCAAGGTCGGGCACCTTTACCCTGAGAACACTGACCAAATAGGCTTGCAGGGCCCTAGGATGTCCTTCCTGCCTGGTTCCCCTGGTGTTTGGGCTCATTCCTCCCCTTTCTTATGGAGTCTGGCATCCATTCCACCATCCCCCTCCACCTGTGCCTGTAACCTCTCACTGTCCATCGGTAGGAGGCCACTGATGCAGTTACTGTCCCCTCTTCTGGCAAGGGGACTGAGACCCAAGGTTTTCTTGAGAGCTGGTTGTGGGATGGGCAGGGAGAGCCTGTGCCCTGGCGCCAGTGCTTCTGCTAACCTCCTACCCATATTCTCACACTCCAAGCATGTGTAGGCTCTGTCTCATCACCATTCCAGGGGTCTTTTCCACTGCCCAAGGGGTACCTGTTTGCACTTAGCCTGAGCTAATGAGGTGAGAGGCTCGCTCCTGCTAGAAACAGGTCTGTCAGTGGCCTGGGTTTAGTCCCTCTCTCCACCTTTCCCTAATTGTGGAGTCCTGGACAACTTATCTGACCTTTCTGTGGCTTGATTGGTGTCCATTGGGTGCGAGTTGATTCTTCCAGTTCATAGATTTTAAATGTTTAGAACAAGCCCTGTTCCCTACCTATGCAAGCTCAGTGATGGCCGATCATGTGTGGAGTGTATATAATAGGTACACAGTCATGGCATTAACCGTCCTTGCTACAAACTAAGGAAGAAAAAACCAGCTATCACTTCTCAGCCTTTGGCTAAGATCAAGTGAAAAAACCAATCTTCCAACAGCCCTAGTTTGAGAAGCAGCCACATCCTCTCTGCCTCTGGGCTGGGGCTAGCACTGGAGGTAGGGTGAATGGCACAGGACCCCGCATGGAGGGCAGAGGAAAGCTATTTTTATTGAGCAAATGTAAATGTCCCAAGATCTGGGGTTTAGGTCTCCCCTGCAACCAGAAGGTAGGACCTCTTACCCTTCTCCAGGTCCTAAGATCCTCCACCTGTAATCTCCCATGAGAGACCCTTATTTGGCAAGAGATGAATATGTAAGCAGCTGTCTGCCAGTGAGGAAAGGACAGGTGGCTGAAGGGAATGAGCCTTTGCAGGAGTCTCTGCTGTCCCACTGAGCACAGGACCTCCAGGGCCAGGCCGTCCTGCCCTTGGGCACTGGCCTGGGCCTGACCTGGCAGCACAGCTCCTGTTGAAGGTTTTGGGTGGGGGGTGACCAGGCTGCCAGCCTGGGACAGGGTCACTCAATCTCCAGGATGAGGTCATCACCTTCCAGTGTCATGTCCTTGGTCACATGGACCTTGCGGATGGTGCCCTCCATGGGTGAAGTCACCACAGTCTCCATCTTCATGGCACTGAGCACACACAGGGGCTGGCCTTTGGTCACCTTGGCTCCTGCCACCACCTTGATGTCGATCACCTTCCCAGGCATAGGTGCCCCAATTTGGCCCTTCACATCTTTCAGAGCTTTGGGGTGGAAATGCATCTCCTGCAGGCAGGGCAAAGGGGGATTAGACAACAGGCCCAGCCCAGACCCACTCCTTGGCTGGCCCTGAGGGTGCTGTACCTTCATGGCCTGGGTGTCTTTGATGAGGATGGACCGCAGCTGTCCATTGAGCTCAAAGAAAACTTGCCTCTGACCAGCCCGGTTCAGGTCACTCACAGCCAGGGCTTTGATGTGCAGTGTCTTGCCCCTTTCTAGCTCCACCTGCAGAGAAGGCATTGAGGCTCAGAGATGGAGGCAAGTCCAGAAAGCAGGCCCCTGACGTCCACCACAGGGAAGTCCTCCACCCTGAGTCTCAGCTCCTCACTTGTCAAGGCTAGCTCCTGGTTTCTCAAGGGTCCTTTCTGCTCCCAAAGCCCACAAAGCTGGGTGAGAACCAGGCCAAGGTTAAGGCCTGGAACTCTTAGGGCAGGGTTCTGGGTAGAGTGGACAAGCAGCAGAGCCACTGACCTCAAACTCCTCTGCAATTCTGGGTCCCTGCAGGAAGAGGCGGGTATTGAGACTATCCAAGGGGCCAAAGGTGCCAGTGAAGTCCTTGAACTGGGCAAAGACATCGGGGTACATGGCTGCTGAAAGCACATCCTCTGGGGTCACTTCCTCCCCATGTCGCTCTATCAGCTCCTTCTCCAGCACTTCCAGATCCAGGGGAGGGAGGGAGGCTCCAGGCCGCCCCTCTACTCTCGGCAGGTCCTTTAGCACCTGGAGAGAAAAGAGGGTTACACCTCCTTCCTGTATTCAACCCCCCACCCCATCCTCACACTATTTTGGCCTTCCCTAACCTTAGAGCGAAGGGGTTCGGGGAATCCCCCATGGGGAACACCAATGTAGCCCTGTAGGAATTCCACCACGGAGCGAGGGAAGGATAGCTCTTCTGCTTGAGCCTCAGCCTCTGCCCGGTTCAACCCATTTTGCACCATGAACTGGGCCAGGTCCCCCACAATCTTGGATGAAGGAGTCACCTGAAGAGAAGGGACTTGGAGTTATGATGCTAGGATCCTTACTGGAAGCCCAGAAGAGAGCACAAGGTTGCATCAGGTGAACAGTGGGCCCTGCTTACCTTGATGAGGTCACCCAGCATCTGGTTGGCCTCCACATAGGCCTTCTTGACCTCTTTGAACTTGGAGCCAAGCCCCATGCTGTGGGCCTGGAAGTGCAGATTGGTGTACTGGCCCCCAGGTATCTCATTCTCATAAACATCCGAGTTGCCAGACTTCATGGTGGCCGTGCAGTCAAAGGCAGCATAGAGTCCCCGAGCCCCCTCCCAGTACTCACTGTAGTCAAACACGCGTTCCAGGGGTACCTCTGCAGGAAGGCCCAAGTCAGAGGACAGTCTCACAGTCTGCCAAGCTCCCAAGGGCTCCTCCCAAGACCCAGGGCCAGTTCAGATCTCATTTTAGGCCAGTGTGGGGCATCTGGATTCTAGGTATGCCCAACTTTATGAGGACTGGTGCATGGGTGTGGGCTCTCTTCCTACCTGTGTCTAGGGGAGTCCCTTTGGTACAGGCTACCAGGGCCCCCATACTGGGCTGTGAGGTCATCCCGGACATGGAGTCAGCTGCCACATCCACTATGTCAGCGCCAGCCTGGGCACAGGCCAGCATGGCTGCTACACCTGCCCCTGATGTGTCATGGGTATGGATATGCAGCGGGAGGTCAGGAAAGCGGTCCCGGAGGGAACTGACCAGCATGGTGCAGGCTGCTGGCTTCAGCAGCCCTGCCATATCCTAAAGGAAGTGGGAAGAAAGATGGTAAGAAGGGTCCTGATGTATGGCTGTGGTTGCAGGGAGTGGGCAGAAAAGAGACAGGCAAATGGGCTAGGTACCTTGATGCACAGGATGTGAGTGCCAGCTTGCACCAGCTCTTCAGCCAAGTCCATGTAGTACTGCAGTGAGTATTTGGTGCGGCTGGGGTCAGCCACGTCACCCGTATATGAGATGGCAGCCTCAACCACACCCCCAGCATTGCCTGCTGCCTCCATGCCCAGCAGCATGTTGGGCAGGTAGTTGAGAGAGTCAAAGATCCGGAAGACATCCATACCATTGTCTTTGGCCATCTCACAGAACCTGAGTAGGTGAGAACCACGGATAAGTGCCCCCCCTCACTTCCTTCTCTGGCTCCCTGCTTACTTGATAGCTTCAGGGGATAAAGTCTGGCTTGATGGGGGATTTGGGGGGCAGGGCAAACAGTAGAGACAAAGGCTTTTCCAGGGCAGCCTGGGCCAGGCAGGGTTGTGCCAGGCAGGGTAGAAGCATCTGCAGGGGCAGAGCCGGCTCCTAGCTAGTCACACACCATGCAGTCATCAGCCTGGAAGACCAGGTGGGATTCCTTGCTTTGCCAAGAAGTAGCAGGCTGTGGGAGAGAGCACCCAACAAGGAGTCCCAAGGCCTGGGTTTCAGCTTTACTTCATATGGCCTGGGACCTAGCATCTCCCTCTTAGGGCTTCTACTGCCACATGCATAATTTGGAAGCTCTTCAGGTTCTGCCACTACAATTCTGCACTACAAATCATGGCACTTCCAAACAGTAACCTTGCTGGGTGTGGCTACGCAGACTTGGCTTCCAGTGGGGGCACAGGCCATCTCTAGCCTTGTGCTCATGGGCCCTACTGTGCAGTGTCTGCCAGCCCACCCAGGCTCACTTGAAGACCACATTGTCAGGGTAGTTGGTATAGCCCACTGCATTGGCCCCCCGTAGCAGCATCTGGAATGGGATGTTGGGGATGAGCTCCCGGAGCTCCTGCAGCCGCCGCCAGGGACACTCATATAAGAAGCGCATTGCAACATCAAATGTGGCTCCTGTAAAGAGAGGGAGAAGCAGCTCTGGTCAGCTCTGGTAGTCACTGGGATCCTGCCATGCCCTGGAGCTCTAAAGCCTGAACCTTGGCTCCCTCCTAACTTTTCAGGCTCCTTGTATTCCTAGCTCCACACATCACCAACTCTTCTCTTTGTTCATGCTCTGGGTGCTCAGGCTCACTGTGCCTTCTGCACATCTATCTATCGCCTGCACATCCTCCTTCAATTCTCTATGCTCTGTTTACCATAGAGAATTTACGAGGCTGGGTCTCCTCCTGAGCTCAGGACAGTGCTTAGGTCTCGCTTTGTAGCCTTAAACCCAGTGCCAGGTCTGGCTGGAGTTGGTTTCAGTTTATGGAACAAGCAAGCACCCTGCTTCTTCAGTTCTCACTCTGATTTTCTCCAGAGTGACCTAAGAAAGACATTTGTCTTTTAGTGTCCTGGGCCTTCGGGGCTGGCCACACAGCAGACGCCCACTTTCCACCAATGCTAGCCAATGTCCCAGCCCTTCTCCGGCCTACCTCCCCAGTTCTCCATGCTGAAGAGCTTGTTGAAGCTGTGGGCGACATAGGGTGCAATCTTTTTGAGATCGTGGGTGCGCACACGAGTGGCCAGCAGTGACTGATGGGCATCCCTGAAGGTCGTGTCCATCAACAGCAGCCCCTGATGGTTTCGCACAGCTTTAGCAAAGCCCTTAGGCCCCTCTCGCAGAAGAATGTCCCTGAACCCAGCTGGGGGTGGGCCTAGAATAGATAAGGATATTAATTTCCATCCTGCAGGTGCCAATTTCTTGTCTCCCCCATGGTTTGGCAGAATGAATCCTACTTACCTATGGGCACAGCAGGGATGATGGGGTCCACAGGGCTGGGGCTGGCCTTGACAGGTATTGGGGTGGTAGGGCCATTCACCATGACATGTCCTAGAGAAAGAATGAGTAGTGGTCAGGACCAGGTGGGGCAGAGGTGAGGTTGAAGGCAGCAGTGTGAGTAGGTGGGCTTGGGGATAGGGACATTTCTCAGGATGCCTGGTGCTCCAGCTGCCCCTATCCTCTCCAAAGCCAGGGCCTCCTGGGTCCAGGCAGTAGAGACCTATTTAGGGCTATATGGATGGAAAAAAAGATCTCTAGGAGCAAGGCAGATATGGACCAGAACAAGGGCTGGGCTGAGGGACAGAGGGCTAGGAGCATGGGAAGGGAAAAATGGGACTGTGTGGGCGGACCAAGGTAGTGCAGCAGCTTCTGGGCCCGGTTCTGTGCGGGCCGCAACTGGAATAGTTCAGGGTTCTCGTCGATGAACTGGGTGTCCACGGTTCCCGCCAAGAACTGCTGGTTGTTGAGCACATTCTGCAGGAAGGGGATGTTGGTCTGTAGGACAGAGGTGGGTGGGAGGGTGTCAGTCACCATGCAGCATGAACAAGGAAGAGAGAAGATGAGAGGCTGTAGATGCTACCTTGGAGCATCACAGATCCAGGGCCCCCCATCTTGGTTGCCTATTCTGGCAAAATCCCCTATATGGCCAGGGCCTAAACTATACCCTCAATCCTTGCTCACCCTAGACCATGTACCAAATGCCATCCCTTTCTGTCTCCTCTGGGGTCTGGAACCTGCACCTCCCTGTTCCTCCTCATCTAGGACCAGCTCAGCCTTTCTCACAAAGGTGCTCAGTGCTTCTTGAAAGCAGCTCCTGTCTATGCCCTGACACTCGTGAGCTTATCTCCTCCTGGCTGAGTCCAGTGAGCATTCTCCCCCTCCTGCTAACAGCTCCTAACTTGATGGCATTTCCCTGGGTTTCCAAGACATCATGCTTTTCTGGTGTCCTGCTTAGGCTCTCCTGCATGCCACCTGGTGGTCATGTCCTAGTCTTGGCTCCAGTGACAGTCTGTCTCCAGAGCCGAGACCCAAAGGTAGAACTGGCAGGTCCTTGTTCATTTCTCATGTGAGTTCAGCAGGTCCAGCCCGGCTTCCTCCTGCTTCCCTGCCCTCTGCCTCCTGGTAGATGTCTCACTGTCTACACAGTTACCATAATCCAGACCCTCCATCACCTTCGTTAACCCCTCCTGTGTCACTGCTTAAGCTGGATGACTATCCCAGGGCCATCGCTAGACTCTGACCTCTTCTAAAACTCAGGAAAAACCTTCCACTGGTCCTCCTCATCACAGCTACCCTTAGCTGCACCAACTGGGCCTCCTGACTGCACACCTGCCCGCCTGCTTGGTAAGCTCTTCCTGCATGTCTCCTTGAAGGTCATGTTTGCCCACGTTTCTTACCCTCTCAGCAGAGTGGTTCCCTTCCTAGTACATCCTTGTTGGAAATCCCAGCCCTCAGCCTGTTTCTTGCCTGGGTCTCTCTGGGAACTCTTGGGAGGTGGGCAGTGTGCATGTCTGAGGTCCCTGGATCTGTGTGCTATGTGCACAGGTTCTCAGCTTTGCTTATGAAATGGCCACGTAACAGCATGTGAATGGCACAGGATAAGAAGCCACAGGGGGACCTGTGGGCCAGCACTGAGAGATACTCCATGATTGTGAAAGCCACATGCCTGGGACTCCATGTGTGAGCCTAGTCTGTGGACTCATGGCTACATGGATGAGGCATTTCCATGTCACCTAGTCATGATTTTTATTTGGCACCTTCAGCAGGAACTTGAGGGCCAATACAGGCCCTTTTGAGAGTCTTGTCACCAGAGGACTCCAATCACCCCAATTGTGCCCCCCCCCCCATGCACCCCAAATGTGGCATGCTGTGTGCTGCTCTGAGAAAGGCTGAACTGGTCATAGGCTGTGAGGGGAGGGAGAGGGTAGAGGTTCCAGGGTAGGGTACCTGTAAGGACACTACCCCTGCAGGCCTTTGCTGGTCCCTGCAGAGTGGGTCAGCCAGCAGTGTCTCTTGGCTGTCTGATACAGTGAGTCTACCTTCCTCCAGCTCCCGCCCTAACCCTTCAGAGATCACAGCTAATCTGAGAGAATACTTTTCTTTTCTTTTTTTTTGGCTGGCTCAGGCCATCTTAAAGGTGGGTCTGGGGATCAAACTAAGCTGTCCCATGTGCCTGACAGGGATTGATTGCCAAGGGAAGTGCTTGAGCCACTGAGCTAACCTGACAAACCCCCTGAAAGACTATTTTTCTAAAAAAACAAAAAAAAACCTCAGGTGCTAACTCAAGGCTAAGACTAGCTGCACTTTATTATGTGACTAATGTGAAACCATGTGTTGAAACCTTCTGTTTTTAAATTGCTTGTCAGCACATACCAGTAAAGAATGTTGTTCTTGGATATGCGTGACCTACAGTGTAAATTTTGGTCCACACCTCAAGCAGAGTAAAGAGATAAAAGACACTTTAGCTGGATGAAGGCATGGCTTTTGAGAAGGAAACCACCAGTAAAAAAAAAAAAAAAAAAGGAAACAACAGGGGCTGGGAATGTAGCTCAATGGTGTAGTGCCTGCCTGGCAAGCAAGAGGTCCTGAGTTCTATGACTGGTGAAAAGAACCCAGAGCTGCACAGAAGTGGAAAGGATGCTCAGGGGCCTCCCTGGTGACCCAAGCTTTGTCTCTTGGTATTGATCCTTGTACTTTGTAGGTATTGGGCTGTAGTCATTCTCTGTGCTGGGAGCTGCCTCGGGTCAGCAACTAGGCCCACCTGACTCAGCACAGGCTGGTACATGGCAGATGCTAGAAAAGTATATATACAGAAGAAGCAGAAATATTTTTTATGAGAAGGGAAACAAAGAAGTATCTAATGCCAGGACATATCAAAGTAGATTGAATCCCTCATTTCACAATTCCAACAGCTGAAGCCCAGGCACAGCAATGGTAAGTATGGTTTCCAGTAGTTAAGGGGACTTGCCCAAAGCTGCGCAGATCACGTGATAGGCTTAGCATCCGGTCTCTGGTCTCCTCCCTATGCTCCTGCCACCTGCTTCTGGGAAACAGGTTTGGAGAAAGGAGCATAGGAAAGAAGATGCCTAGGTAGCCTGAGTACAAGGACACACCCATGGGCCATGGCGACTCTCCATGATTCCTAACCCAAGGGACTACACGTGGTGGCAGTTGCAATCAGGGTGATCGATCTGTCTGGGACTCCTCTGCGCTTCCACCCAAGCCCCAGCTCTGAGGCCACCTAACACCTGGGACCAGCCAGAGCTGTGCTCCCCAGGAACTTGGCCTCAGAGGGCAGAAGAGGAGGGCGGGGCGAGGCCGGGCCGCTGAGAGAACCACTGACGCACAGCTTCAAACAGCGTGCCACCACCGGCCTGCTGGGAAACGACGCGGCGCAGACCAATCTGGCCCGAGGCGGAGGCCGGTTGGCTCAGAAGCACCGGACAGGCAGGGCGGGAGGGGGTGGGGCCCATGGAGGGAGGGGAGAGGGGCGGGGCGCACCACCAGCATAGAGGCCAACCCCCTTCAGCCCCACCCCGAAGCATCCTTGCTGGAGGCGCCCCCCAGGGCCTGTGCCTGTTGGGGACCCTCCACGTGACTCAGTGATGCAGAACGGTTATGACCTTCAGCGAGTGTCTGAACGCGAGGGTCCCAGCAACTGTACGGGTTTACGCCCGGCCCTGCCCGTGGCTGCGGGGACGTGTGTGGGTGTGTGGGTATATGTGGGCGTGTTGGGGAGGGTGCCCAACGACATGTGACAAAGACCCGTCTCTGGGAGACGGTGAAGGGACCCATGAGCTGGCGCTTTGTCTGGTCTGCAGTGAGGTTCGCGCCGCCGCGGCGGGCGCCGGAACAGTGCAGGATGCTGGGGCGCCAGGGCGGCCGGGGGCGCGCGCGCCTGTGCCAGGGTGAGTGCGCTGCGGCAGCACTGGGGGGCAGCACGGCGGGCCCAAGCCAGCCTGGGCCTCGGGCGTGACTGGGAGCCACCCGTGGGCGCTGCAGTGGCCGCGTGTCCCTGTGACCTCGGGAGCCAGCCTGAGCCCAGCGGGGTGGATCCCTGCACGCCCCTCCCCATCCACCTTCCACGTGCGTGTCCACGGCGCGCGCACCCGCCAGCGCGCACCCGCCTGCCTGTCACTGCCGCCGCCGCGAACCGTGCTGGAAAAAGGTGCCGGGAACCCAACGGGCCAGGGCCGCGGGCCCGAGCGCCATGGACTGGAGAGCGCGAGGCAGGCGGCCTGGGCCTCGCCTCCGGGAGAGCTCGGCCTGGAGTCAGCGGGGGCTGCGGGGGCCGGTGGGGCCGGCGGAAAGGCCGGCCCGCGCCCCCTGAGCGACGGACACCAGGTGAGGGGATCTCAGAGTGCAGCACAGGGAGTGGGGGGGTGACAGGGGAGGGGCCACGCATGGTATTTTGGGGGCACCTTTCCTGGCATCGGAAGGGATGGCACCGAGGGGGGAGGGGGCTGGCGATTCCAGGGGACGCCAGGAAAAGGAAGTTCCGGGACCCTCCCTGCTCTTGGCCCACCTCCGCTTCCTGCTTCATGCTTCACCTTGTCCCCAGCACTTGGACTCCCACTAAATGTTTAGGAAATGTGACCTTAATTCCTGGGGGCCTCCATCTGAAGCCCCAGCTCTCCTCCCTCCCTGGGGTTCCCCTCCAGCCTCTAACCCAACCTTTCCCCAGGCCAGACTCTGGAAGCTGGCTCTGGGACTGTGCTCTGGGCACAAGTGGGCACCTGTGCCAGGCCCACCTGTGCCTGGACTGCGGCCCTTCCCCACAGGGTGCCCACCATGGCCCCACCACTCTTGCTGCTGCTGCTGGCCAGTGGAGCGGCCGCCTGCCCGCTGCCCTGTGTCTGCCAGAACCTGTCGGAGTCGCTCAGCACCCTGTGTGCCCACCGAGGCCTGCTATTTGTGCCACCCAATGTGGACCGGCGCACCGTGGAGCTGCGGCTGGCTGACAACTTTATCCAGGCCCTGGGACCACCTGACTTCCGCAACATGACAGGACTGGTGGACCTGACGCTGTCTCGAAATGCCATCACCCGCATTGGAGCCCGCGCCTTTGGGGACCTGGAGAGCCTGCGCTCCCTGCACCTGGACGGCAACAGGCTGGTGGAGCTGGGCAGTGGCAGCCTTCGGGGGCCGATCAACCTGCAGCACCTCATCCTTAGCGGCAACCAGCTGAGTCGCATCGCACCAGGGGCCTTCGATGACTTTCTTGAGAGCCTCGAGGACCTGGACCTATCCTACAACAATCTCCGGCAGGTGCCCTGGGCTGGCATTGGTGCCATGCCTGTCCTGCATACCCTCAACCTGGACCACAATCTCATTGACACACTGCCCCCAGGCGCCTTTGCCCAGCTGGGGCAGCTCTCCCGCCTCGACCTCACCTCCAACCGTCTGGCCACCCTGGCGCCTGACCCGCTCTTCTCTCGGGGTCGTGATGCTGAGGCCTCACCTGTACCCCTGGTACTGAGCTTCAGTGGGAACCCACTACACTGCAACTGTGAGCTCCTATGGCTGCGGCGGCTGGCCCGGCCAGATGACCTGGAGACCTGCGCCTCCCCCCCAGGCCTAGCTGGACGCTACTTCTGGGCAGTACCTGAGGGCGAGTTTTCCTGTGAGCCACCTCTCATTGCCCGACACACACAGCGCCTCTGGGTGCTGGAGGGCCAGCGAGCTACACTGCGATGTCGTGCTCTCGGTGACCCAGCTCCCACTATGCACTGGGTTGGCCCTGATGACCGACTGGTTGGCAACTCCTCCCGAGCCTGGGCTTTCCCCAATGGGACACTGGAGATTGGGGTGACAGGTGCTGGGGATGCAGGAGGCTATACCTGCATTGCTACCAACCCTGCTGGTGAGGCTACTGCCAGAGTAGAGCTCCGGGTTCTGGCCTTGCCCCATGGTGGCAACACCAGTGCCGAGGGGAGCCGCCCCGGGCCCTCAGACATTGCTGCCTCGGCTCGAACTGCTGCAGAGGGTGAGGGGATTCTAGAGTCTGAGCCGGCAGTACAGGTGACAGAGGTGACAGCCACCTCAGGGCTGGTGAGCTGGGGCCCAGGGCGGCCATCTGACCCCGTGTGGATGTTCCAAATCCAGTACAACAGCAGTGAGGACGAGACCCTCATTTATCGGTGAGGAGACTTCCTGCACACACCGCTCAACCCCATTTGGGTCCTAGTCACAGCTGATCCTGCACCCTGTACCCTGCTTGCTTCCTCTTCCAGCTCTGAGGGGTCCCTGTCCAACTCTGAACTCTAGGGGGAGCAGTGTCAGGCTTGGCTGCCTAGGCGCAGAGGGAGGCAGGTGGGCCCTGGGCAGGAGGTGGCTCAGGCAAGCTGCTGCCTCCCTGGCCACCTGCTGGTGTGGCAGTGTGGCTAGAGTCTGAAGCGCAGCCAAGCAGCACAGGCACGTTTTTGTGCCTCTGCTTTTGCCATTGCCTCCCACATCATCTTCTTGCCTGGAGCCAGTGTCAGTACTCTCTCTGTCCCTTGGCACCTCCACCCCACACTCATGTGCCTTTGTTTCTCTGCCTTCCTTGGGGAACACACAAGGTCTGTATCTTCTTGGCCTGAGGGGCTGTTCAGAGTCAGACCTGGGAGCATGGGGAGGGGGGCTGCAAATGGGCTGTGAGGTCCTGCCTTGGGGAGATGGGAGTGGGGGCTGGACACCAACACTGGGGCTCTTACTACCTGCCCTTGCCTGCAGGATCGTCCCAGCTTCCAGCCACCACTTCCTGTTGAAGCATCTGGTGCCCGGTGCTGACTACGATCTCTGCTTGCTGGCCCTGTCACCTGTTGCTGGGCCCTCCGACCTCACAGCCACCAGGCTACTGGGCTGTGCCCATTTTTCCACGCTGCCGGCCACGCCCCTGTGCCATGCCCTACAGGCCCACGTGTTGGGTGGGACCTTGACTGTGGCTGTGGGGGGTGTGCTGGTGGCTGCCTTACTGGTCTTCACTGTGGCCTTGCTGGTTCGGGGCCGGGGAGCAGGGAATGGCCGCCTCCCCCTTAAGCTCAGCCATGTCCAATCCCAGACCAATGGAGGTCCCAGCCCCACACCCAAGCCCCACCCACCACGGAGCCCCCCACCTCGTCCCCAGCGCAGCTGCTCCCTGGACCTGGGAGATGCTGGGTGCTATGGCTATGCCAGGCGCCTGGGAGGGGCCTGGGCCCGGCGGAGCCACTCTGTGCATGGGGGGCTGCTGGCAGCAGGGTGCCGCGGCTTTGGGGGCAGCGCTGAGCAGCTGGAAGAGAGTGTGGTGTGACGGGAGGGGGCGATTCTTTTTGTGCCCTGAGGAATGAGCAGCGTGCCCAGAAGGCCAGGGCTGCAGCTGCCTGGCATGGCAAGCCACACTGCCCTGGGCCCCTCCTGGTTTTTATCCTCGGTACCTCAGGCTCCCCATGTACTTGGTGGGACAGGGAGCCCTTTCCTTGGTTCTGGCCTCCAGACTAGAGTAAAGGGACAGGTCCCTCCGATAGGTGCTCAGAGCCACCAAGGCAGGGCTGCAGCTACCAAGTGGGGGTGTTGTTTCTGTTTATAATAAAATTGGTGGGGACACCTCAGTGCTGATCTTGAGTTTTTCTTGCTCATTCTCTAAGAGGAGGGCAGAGACGATGGCCTTGGGGCTGGTGGAGGCATACAAACCAGCACAGGGATCAAGGCTGGGGCTGACAGGCCCAGCAGAGGTGACCCTAGCAGGCTGGGATTCTGCCCACTGCAACTGCCCTATAGGGACAGCCCAGGGCAATAGGTGTCTCTTGGTCTGGAGCAGCTGTAGTTTGGGCAAGCCGCCTGAGCTCTCTGAGCTTCTGTGCTCTTGTTCATAGCACAGAGGACGCCCTGCCTGGCAAGTGAGCACAGGACATAGCGCATTATGTGCAAAGCCCAGGTATGCTGTGCTGAGTGTGAGTACCTACCTCCCTGACAGACTTGCAAGTGACAGTCTGAGAGATAGCAGTAAGACCACATTTAGTGGCCAGAAAAGGTGGTTGGTGGCACAGCCCTCCTAGGCAAAGGGACCTGGTTGGTAACAGCCTCCTGAACACAGCTCAGTAAAATGTCACTATGGCCCCCATTAGCAGTAGGTCTATTTGCCATCTCCAGAAGCAACTGGATTTCTAAAATACCACCCTCAAAGGGCTGAGAATCTCACTGCCACTGTTACTCCAAGACTACCCCTCCCTAGCCTCTCATCCCATCGTCCCCTAGGCCTAGTGAGAGAGCTCACCTCCCCACTGCTCCTTCAAGGCCTTCATAGCTGTGCCAGCTGTGCCAGGGGACTTTTCTGGAAAAAAGGCTCCAACCTGCCCTTGTTACAGGGAGGTGGCTGGGGTGTGTGCACAGCCTCTCTTCCACTTTTGTCCTCATCCCAACAGACGGGCCAGGGCCCACTGCCCTGCTCCCTCTGCTGGGACTAGGCCCTGACAGAATTCATCAGGCCAGGCCATGGGCTTTCTGAACAGCCCCCAGTTCTGATGGGGTAGGAGTCCCCTGTGAGTGCTATCTCCCAGACACAGAGCTCCTCCTTCATTTCTATTGGGGACTTTGTTTCTATTTATTTAAATCAGCATCTCTCTTGGTCACAGACCCATGTGTGTTCTGGGGCTCACAGGGAGGTGCATGTGTGTAGGCGTGGCCTACACAGTTGTGCACACACAGTAGAATATCAGCCTCCCCGACTGTCCATTGGAAGTGTGTTTCCCTAATGGAGAAACACCAGTGTGTCAGCCTGCTGTAGGCTGTCACCCTGGGATGCCAGTGTCTGCCTTCTATATTTTCATAAAGTTCCTAAATGTGCCTGACTTTCAGCAGAGCTGAGAGGGGGTAGGGGTGTCACATGGCTAAGAGGGAGGGAGGAAAGAGTGCAGTATGGGAAGGGGACAGAAGCACAAGGCTGGAGAGCCAGCATTAGCAGGAAGCTCAGGGTGTCCCAGGAACTGGCAGCCTGGCCTGGTGCACATTTGGGAAGGTCACAGCATCCCTAGAAACCAAAAACCCTCATCCTGCTGCCATTCATGGTCACTTGATCCACCTGAGATATACCTAGGCCTGCTGAGGTGTAAGGACAACAGTGAGGTCCTGTGGCCCTGGGGAACCACGTACTGAGCACGAGGAGGAAGCAGAACCCTCAGGGCACAGTCACAGGGGGCAGCCAGGCTCAGCAACAATACAACAATCAGGATAGGGGAGCCCACTCGACCCCACCCATTGTCATAATGTGTGCTGCCATACAACCCCTCTGACTCTAGTTACAGGACACCCAGCCAGGAAAGCCAAACACAGGGCGTTGGGAGTGAACAGCATGACCTCTGCTTCAAGTGTAGGACATCCTAGCCCCAGATAAGGAGCCCATGTGGTTTCCCACAGAAGAGCGAGCGCAGACTCCCAGTGAATGGGAAGACAGGTCGGCCCCGTGCAGCGCACAGGCTCAGAAGTTCTGCCCGCCCTCCTCCCCACGCTTCCTATGCCTTCTGCGGCCCCTTCCATACTTCCATACAGCCTATGGACAGGTGGGAGGGATGAGCGTCGGACCCTAAGGGACAGCACTACCAGAGCCTGACACACCAGCTGAGCCTCAGCAACAGGTAGGGCTGGAAGAAGCTAGGGGAGGATAAGGCCACACCCAGCAACAGCCAGTGTGGGCTGGGGAAGAGGAAGGAGGGACTCCCACAGCAGCTGAGGGCCTGAGCGTCTGTCCCCAAGCTGATGGTGATGCCCACAGGATTCATAGGCAGGTGCTGCCTGCTCAGAGGACTTCGTGGCTGTGAATTCATCTCTAGTCATAGACACTAGTAACCAATGGAGCAAAGAGGTATGTGGTACACATTTCAGATTTTCCCTCTGCCACCACCAGCCAGAGGAAGGCCAGCTGTGCAAGGCCTGAGGGCAGGGACATGGGGCCAGTCCCTTGTCCGCTCCCTAATGCAGCCACACTCCTTGGCTGTCCATGGTGAAACTCCTGTTCTGCAGACACCAAGCCAGGTAAGGGCAGGACTGGCAGGAGGATCTGACTTCATCACTCATCTGCACAGGCTGGGGCTCTCGCTAAGGGAGCCTAAGAAAGTGCTGGGAAGCCTGTGCAAAGTGCAGGCCACTGCTCAAACCTGGCGGGTCTGAGCTTCCAGAAGGGGCACAGCAGCCTAGAACAGATACAATGGGTAGCTAAGAAATACAGTGGATCTCCCCAAACAAGCTACCAGGTGGGAGGCCTTTGGGCTAGGAAGCAAGCATATGAGGAGGGGTCCAGCCAGTTCATGGACACCAAGGCCTGAGTGGGCCTTGGCACCAGGAGAGTTCATGCCACTCAGGCTAAGGAACTACTGACCTCGACAAAGTTCAGGCCACAAGCAAAATGCACAGAGCCACATCAGCCCTTGACAAGGATGTGAATGATCGTGGATCCTCCAAGGGTCAGGGGCAAAGACAGATGGGGGCACTGGCCTCTCACCTTCACTCCTCGGACTCTGAACTCAGCGAGGGCTCGGCTCATCTTAGTGGCAGCTGTGGGGTGGTCTTTGCCATGGGCGATGACTTTGACCAGGAGGGAGTCGTAGTGGGGTGAGATGACAGCTCCTTGGAAGGCAGAGGCATTGTCAAGGCGGATGCCCATGCCCTCGCCACTGCGGAACACCTATGGGGTAGGAAACAGAAGTCAGCAGCTGGGCTGAGCTCCGGGGTAGCAGCGGCTCCCAATTCTACCCATCAAGTTTTGTTCTACTTCTGCCAGCAAACCCAGCACAGCCTTCAGAGTTCCACATCACAGCTGCCTCTGCCATGGCTAGGAGAGAACAGAGAAGCCAAGGCCCTGCTAGCCCCAGCGCTGTGTACAACCAAATCAGAGTGTGGAAAGGGGACCTGGCAGGTAGGGGCCAGTCTCACCAGCCTCCTGCCACCTGCCTGACCAACCTTTCACCTCTGGATCCCTTTGCATGTCCACCAGTTTGTTCTTGGAGTATGTGTAGAGCACCCACCACCAGTCAGATGCTGTGGCCATGGCAGCTAAACATAAGTCTTTCCTAATCTGCCCAGCGGGAGAACATACAGTCTTGTGACAGGGACACTGCAGAACAATGAACAGAGAGGAGGCAAAGTAGCTGACCAAGGAGTGTTTTGGAATAGGGGTGATGGGGAAGGCCTCTTCAAAGGGGAGGCAGGGAGCAGCAAGTAGACAAAGAGGCAACACTGAGGTGGAAGGGAAGTCGCCAAACTGGAGCAAAGATAGGTGTGACAGGGCTGGTGCGAGCAGCCCAGGAAGCAAACCCAGGGGTGGGACAGGTCAGAGATGAAGGACATGGAGGGAGGATGAGGGCTTAGGGAGACAGTTTGGGGTGTTCTGGGAGAGAATGCTTATGAGAGCACATAGAGGTGGGGGACCTCAGGTCATGAGAGGAAGAGGGGCAGGGAGGGGCAGCCCCAAGGACCTGGGGACACCCATAGTATCACCTTTCTGTTTCTAAGGGGCACAGGCCTATGCTCCATAAAGAGGAACTTAATAAAATATTTAAGGGTGGACACTCTACTGTGAGCAGGAACTGCCAGCTAAAAATATTCTGTGGTGAACAGTCTGAGCAGCTGGCCATGGACACAGAGGAGGAGAGAGGTGGTGCCCACGCAGCTGGCAGCTGCAGCCCAGGCCACGGGCCGCCCCAGCCAGCCAAGCCCAGGCAGGAGTCAGGCTGTGGGGCTATGCCCTCCTGAGGTTGCCCACCTCCCAAGAACTCTGAAGCTTCCAGAAAATAAGGCAGGTCATTGACCCTGCAGAGGCCCACAGGCTCTGCTGCTCGGGCAGCCCACCCAGTCCTCCGTCCCACTCCATCTCACTATCGCTACCCAGCACGAATGCTGTGCCCTGGACTCTGCAGCAGCCCCTGTGCTCCTCCAGTGTCTTGCATCTTTGGGGATTGGCCAGGGGGAGGGGCTGTTGATAATGTGCAGGATCCAAGGGGGGAAGGAGCCGGCTGGGGCAGGGCCACAAGGGAGAAAGGGAGGGAAGTGGATTTCAGAGCCTGGGCTTTTGCACTGTGATGAAAGAGAAGGCAAAGAAGTGCAAACTCTGGCCTGCTCGCTGCCACCTGCAGGCCTCCTTCACTCATTCTTGACAGCTTCCTGAGTCTGGCTTACCACCCCACAGGGACAGCCCTGGGGTTCTACTCTGCCAGTCAGTCCCCTTCCCCCAGACTGAGGGCAGGCTGGAGGCCAGCAGTTCTAGCTCTTTGCTCCACTGCTGTGGTGACCTTAATCCCAGGTGATTCACCAGGTTTCTCCTGGCCTCTGCACAGGACCATCTCTTCCTGGAATGTTCTCCTCTCACTCTAGACAGTGCCTGGCTCCCATGTGCTCTTGACCAACTCAGACCAGCCTTTGTGATGACTCATCCTAACTGCGAGGTCCCTCAGCAACTGTGCCGCAGACCCAGGCATCCTGGAGAAGCAGCGAGAATCTCACACCAGCTAAGACTGGATTTACTTCCTATCAGAATGTCTCCTACCTCAATGCGGCCCGTGTCAGGCTGGAAGCTGCGCGCGGGGTCCTCTGTTGTGACCCGACACTGGATGGCGCAGCCATTGATGCGGATGTTCTCCTGCAGCAGGCCGAGGTCAGGCAGGCTCCGGCCCTCAGCCACGTGGATCTGTGCATGGACCAGGTCCACACTGAAGAAGGAGACACGTGGGAGGAAAGGAGGCTGATGCAGGGCACGGCAGCAGGCCACTCTGATCAGTGGCTGTACTGCCCAGCCCAGCTCCCATAGGGGATGGGGACAGGCAATGTAGCCACACTGCATACAAACAGAGGCATTCTGCCCTTTACTCCTACTCCTGAAGCTCCCCATCCAGTGCTCGGCTGCTTTTGCCCTGGGGTCTCCAACCCCAGAGCCTGCCTCTGTGAAGCCAAGACTAAAAGCCTTGGCCCAGGAGCTCTGTAAGGCCAGTCTGCAAATGAGACCGCCACATTAGAGGGCCAGCACAGGCAGACACTCTCTCCCTGGCATCTTTGTCCCACTGGGCTGTGCCCAAACCCCCTCCTGGGAAGTTCAGAGCACAAGGCTCCTGTATGTGTGGTTCTAGAAGCTCAGCCTGTGATGCTCCTAAGGAGGTAACAAATCCAAGTGGAACAGCTGCTAAAAAACAAGCCCTTGAGGTTTTAAATTTATTGTCAGCAAGGTTTGTGGCAAAGATGGCCTGGAAACTATGCAGGCAGATTTTCCTCCATGTTGGGACTGCCTGCTGCTCCACTTCAGAACAGTGATAATGACCATGCTGTGCCACCACATCTATGCACCACGGACCAGGGCTGCCATACTAGATTGCGACAATTCTCTGAGTCACTCATGTTCCCCTCACAGGAAGAAACCTAGGGCCTCTTACGTGCACTGTACACAGCTCAGGTGCTGGGGCAGCTGGAACCCTGAGCTGTGTGATGCAGAACCCTCACTCTGAAGCCAACAAAGCCATTGCCTTTCTGAGAGCAGCATCCAGGCAGCAACAGGACTAGGACAGTCTCATGGGGCCAGAGCACACAGCTGGACACCTGCCCTGACTCTGATCCTAACCTCAGAGGAAAGTGCTGGGCTCCAGGCACCTGCTGAGCAAAGGCGGCAGCCCTGGAGCACCCTCCGTCTGGGACAGGAAGGGGCTGGAGTCAGGCATGTTCCCTGGGGTGGTGGGTTGGCCCAAAACCAAGGCTTAATACTTAAATGGCTCAAAATCTGTATCTCAAAACAAGGAAAATTGTTTGCCTATATAAAAAAGGCAGATTAAAAAAAATGTCTTCGCCCAAAGCTTGGGGGAGAATGCTATAGTACCTTACAAAAGCTATGAGGCAGGATGTTGCTTACCCTTTTGATTAACCTTACTACAGGTGGTCCCCTCAGACACCGTCATGGACATGGGCACCAAAATGGTAATGGACATACCCTGAACCATAAAGCCGAGGCAGGAGGATCACAAGTTTGAGCCCAACCTGGGCAACTTGGAAACTTTACAAGGCCCTGACTAAAAATAAGTAAATTAAAATGAACAAACAAACAAACAAATAAATAAATAATAAGTAAACATTTCTGCCTGCAGTGCAGGCCATGCCTGCAGGGCGTGCTGAGACGTTAAGACTGGGAGTAGTGGCGCACGCCTATAATCCCAGTGCTTGGGAGGCTGAAGATAGGAGAATCACTAGGAGTCCCAATCTGTGTAGTGAGACTCTGTGCACCCTGTAGACTTTGTCTTCAAGTCATAAAAATAACTAACTACATAAACAAAAATAAGTACATTTTTTAAAAAGGGCTGGGGATAGAGCTTAGCGCAAAGGCCCTGGCTTTAATTTCCAATACTGAAAAAAACAAAGCAAAACAAAAAAACCCCACCTATATAAAACATCTTAACTGCATCAAATTATATAGCTTTTGTTTTTTTCTTTTTTAAAGGAAAAAAACATAGCAAGGGACTAAGAGGTCACAGGAGATACAGCACAGCTAGAGACAGGACAGAGAAAGACCATGGCTCTAGTTGAAGCTGTGTGACGTGGACCTGACTCCAACACCTGGGCCTCCGTCTCTTCATCTGAAAACAGAGGAGATGCCCCCTTTCCCCCTCAGTGCAGCTGTGAGGCCTCTGTGGGCACCCGGTGCAGCCCGGCCACTGGCACATGTCAACATCCTCATTGTGAGGGTGGGGACCTGAATCATTTTTATTTGCTTCTTTGTATTAATTTTTACAACAAGCAGTTAACACTTACTTTATAATTTTTTTTTTTTTTTTTTTAAAGTTCAGTTCCTAGACCCTTCCACAGCAGAAGCCAGTGCGCTCTAGCCATTTCCCTCAGGCCGGCTAAGTGATAGAGGCCCTCTGCCGCCCCTCCCACCCCACCCTTGCTCACTCTGTGATCTCCTCGGTGACTGTGTGTTCCACCTGCAGGCGTGAGTTGACTTCGATGAAGTAGTGCTTGCCATGTTTGTCCACCAGGAACTCCACAGTGCCCGCGTTCTCGTAGCCCACCTGCAGGTGCCCAGGGTGGTAAGAGGGTATTCTTGGGGACCCACCCACAAGGCACCTTCCAGTACTGAACAGCCTGTGGCAACTCTGCTTAGAGACAGACGAATGGCAGCCACCAGCCCTGCCCCAGAGCCAACACCCAGGATGCAGGACACTTGTCCTGGACCCTCAATGCCTGCACCCTTTCCCTTGGCCAGCCTGCCTCTTGAACCGAGAGAGCTGGGACCTGGACCCTGCCCTCTATTGAGGGAGTTTCTGAAAGTTCCTCTCTCTATTATGTCATCAACTTGTCACCCTTCCAAGAAATGTCACTTGGGAGGACCCAGCAGATGATGGCTTCCTCAGACAGGAACCCTAATTCCAGTTTCACATCTAATGCTGCCAGCATCACACCAGATATACATGGGTTCTCCTAAGTCCACCGCATCAATGGCCTGACCAACGAGCACTGCAAGGTCAAGGTAACACTGTACCTTCCCAGCTCTGCAGGAGGCCCTGACTGACCAAGTATGGCCTTGCTTCCACTGCTGGGAAGGTACAGGATCACCTTCAGTCACCTTCTCTGGACCCAGGCTGTCTTGAGAAGGCTGAAGTGGTACAGCTCTGGAGGCCACAGGGCTGGACCCTGGGATAGCATGGCCTTGTCTAGGTGCTAAAGAGCCAGGCCCAGGAAGGTTAGAAGGCAAAGCCCCTGCCACATGTTTGTTGGCACAGGGCCCACCAGGCCAGGTTGGGCCAGGTCATTGCTGGGGTGAAGAGCTTAGCACCTCCTGCTGCTGAACACCATGGCAAGGTCCTTACTGACACTCTTAGGTGCAGAGGCTGGCATAAGGTGTCAGTAAAGAAATGGATATGACAGGGCCGGCGAGATGGTTCAGTGGTCTAAAGCGCCTGCTTAGGAGGGCTCAGGCGACTGCGGGGACTGCAGTTCGATCCCCGGCACCACGTGCTGCGCCAGCGCCACCACCAGGGCAGGCTGAGCCAGCCACAAAATGAATAGATAAAGAAACAAACAAACACAACAAGCAAATAAATAAATAAATAAATAAAATTAAAAAAAAAAAAAAAGAAATGGATATGACAAATGTGATGCAGGGGAACTTAAGAGTGAGCAAGGGGGAGTGTCTTCATTTTGATAGGATGATGTCATTATATCATTCCCTTTATTCCTGTGTGGGCTGAAGCTAAAGTCCGTGTGTGTGCGTGTGTGCGCGTGCGCACACACATGCATGCTTAGGAAACTACAAGGCTTGTTTCCTCCCTCTTCTCAGCCACTCTGAGCTCCAGGCCTGGCTGTCCCACAGACAGAATGCCACATAAGGAGACCCCTTCATTCCTTCCCTCCCTGAGAGTGTCAGCATGGTCTCTGCTGCCCAGTACCCTCTCCACAGGGGCCCCCGGGTCCTTTGCTTCGATGCCTGCTCTGGGGGAAGGTCCTGTCCTATCTTGTCTTGTCCCAGAAGCACCCTCCCTCACCTGCTTAGCAAGCTTGACAGAGTCACTGGTGAGCCGTGTCCGAAGCTGGGGCTCCAGGTGAGCAGCAGGAGCAATCTCCACCACCTTCTGGTGCCGCCGCTGGATGGAACAGTCTCGCTCGTATAGGTGCAGGATGTTCCCATATTGGTCCCCTGGGACAGATGGTAACCGGGACTCAGCCTTTTCTGGAATCTAGATGCCTCTGGGATTCCCTGATGGTCCCCATCTAGGCATTTTGGCCAGACAGGGCCTACTTGCTATGGGGCGGGGAGGGGACAGCTAGCGAGGGATCTGGTGAAACTCCACTGTCACCAGTCCCCATAGCCCCTTTCCTGAGTGCTGTTCCCTGAAAGGACCTGTCCCATGGGCTGGCAACTGTAAACCAGAAAGATGTCAACTTCTATCTGCTGCCATCTGGGCAAGGCAGTCCAGGCTGAGGCCCAGCCTAGGCTGGGGACAGGGACATTACCCACTTACCTAAGATCTGCACTTCAATGTGGCGCGGCTTCTCAATGAACTTCTCCACAAACAGTGCTCCATTCCCGAAGGCTGCCAGCGCCTCAGAGTAGGCCCGGGTGTAGTTCTCCTCTAGCTCCTGGGAGGGCCAGCAAGGCCAGACAGACATTAGGCCCTGTTCCAGTGTGGCCCTCTGCTGTGACCCCACCCACTTCCCAGATCCCTGAGGGGACACATCCTGGACCCCACAGTGGTCTGCCCATCCTGCTCCCAGCCCTTGGTGACATCTGTACCTCTGCTCACCTCGTAGCTGTGTACGACCCTCATGCCACGGCCCCCGCCCCCATAGGCGGCCTTGAAGATAATGGGGAAGCCATAGGTGTTAGAAAACTCATGGGCCTCATGTAGGGAAGTGATGGGGGCATCCGTGCCAGGGACCACAGGGACACCTGTTGGAGGACAGGTTTAGGGGGGTTCCGTAACCAGCTAGAGTCCCTATCACACCTGCCATGGAGAAGCACTCCTGCTGGCCCTTGCCTGTCAGCCCCTCATGAGGGGCTGTGTGTCACCTGCAGCAATGGCGATGGCACGGGCCTCCACCTTGTCTCCCATCTTGCGAACCACCTCAGGGCTTGGTCCAATGAAACGGACACCAGCATCTTGGCAGGCCTGGGCGAAGTCTGCACGTTCAGAGAGGAACCCATAGCCAGGGTGCACAGCATCCACATTGTTCTCCTGCAGTGGGACAGGAGGGTAGGTGCTCCTCAGTCTCTGTGGCCTCCTCCTCCACTGCCACTTCCCCTGCTCAACCCCCACTCCCACTCCCACAAGGCTGCAGGAGGCCCCTGATCACCTTGGCCACCTTGATGATGTCTGGGATGTGCAGGTAGGCCTGCACCGGCGTGAGGCCGCGGCCAATGAGGTAGGCTTCGTCTGCTTTCTGCCGGTGCATCTGCCCTGTGTCTTGCTCGGAGTAGACAGCCACAGTGCGAATGCCCAGCTCTGTGCAGGCCCGGAACACTCGGATGGCAATCTCACCTGGGGGAAATGGGGTGAGAAGTTAAGATTCCTGGGTCCTTAGCAAAGCACAGGGGGTGGGGGCATGTGGGTGGGGATGAAGTCAGGGCTGGGCTGGCCCAGGCTCCACTTGCCAGCTCAGAAGGCTCACCTCTGTTAGCCACCATGACTTTCTTGATGGGCTTGTACTCCAGGCGCCGGACATTTGGGGAGGCAGCGGAGGTGGTGGAGGTTCGGCGGATCCCCAAGAGCCTGAGGCCCCCATTAACTGTCCGGAACTTCAGCATCTGGGAGGGCAGGCAAGTCCAGGTTAGAACAGCCTGAAGTCCCTAAAAAGAGTCCCAAGCCCCACATGGAGGCCAGAACCCTGCTGCCCCAGCTGAGTTATATAGAGAGAGCAAATCCAGAGCCAGTGAGACCCCCAGCTCACCCCAAGGATCTAATGTGCACTGTTCGTTTTTTTGTTTTTTGGTGGGACCAGGGTTTGAACTCATGAGCTTGCACTTGCCAGGCAGGCGCTTGTACAACGGAGCTATCTCCACGGCCCCCTATGCATTGTGATGTTTGAAAGTACTCCAATTTCAAGCCCATGAGGCAATTTTAGGGACTGTGGTGAGGGCCAAGGTGGACACATCTTGTGTGTATCTGCTTGGCCCCTTTGATTCTTCCTATGCAGGTATGTGGCCCAGGCACAGCCCGGAGACAGAGCTTTCTCCACTAACATCCAGCTTGGTCTCTCTGCCAGGATCCTGCTCACTGGCCAAAGACGGTAGTAATCCATTCAGCACAGTTAAAAGGCAGATTTCTACAAAAGCAGCAGGAACAGTCCTTTCTACTGAGGACAACTAATAAATTATCAATAACAATCACCGAGCGCAAATGAAATAGGCCAGTCACAAAAAGACAAGTGCCACGGATTCCACTCACAGAGACGGAAGTAGAATGGTGGTGTTGCTGCTGGGAGGGGCCAGAGCGCAGACAGTGTGTGTAAAGGGCCCAGAATTTCAGACTTGCAAGATGGTAAGAGTTCTGTGGGGACAACAGGCACAGTCACGAACAGTGCAGATCTACTTAATGCCACTGCACTGTGCATGTCAACATGGTTAAGATGGCAAACTCTAGGTCATGTGTATTGTACCACAATAAAAAAGTGTTGCTTCTTGTATGTTTTTTAAAAATCAACTGAGGACAACCTTCAAGCCAAAATGTAAGAGGGCTTAGAGGTTGATCTCTCTCTTTTTGTATTGAGGACTCAGGACTTCGGGTTTGCCAGGCAGGTGCTGCTCAGCTGAGCTATATCCCTCGTCCTGATGTCTCATTTTATAAGTGAAAGACATCCAGGTGCAGGCAGGTTAGAAAAGAGCTGCTTAAAGGAGGGCCAGAGCCAACATCCACTTCTGTGACAGGGCCTTTATCCAGCCATGTGATTAATTTCTTACTAAAGGTTTAAAATGCTTGATTCAGCCATCTTGTTTTTAAGTAAGGAACATAAAGACAAATCCAATAAGTAAAACAAATATTGCAAAAAATCTGGCATCACATGATAGCAATATGGAGAAGAAGGGGAAATAAAGATAGAATAGACAGGAAAGAGAAAAGAAGATGCAAGGAAATAAATCCTAGGGAAAAATAGAAGGAGGAGGTCAGCCCAAAGGCTGGCCCTGCCAGGTATGGTTTGAAGCCTCAGGATGACCAAGGGTCTGCTTTCCTGAGAGGCTGAGCCACCAAAAGAAAGGAAAAGAAAAATGAGACACAAACAGCACAGCCTTTCAGATCATTTTGGATTATGCTAAGTGCCTAGAAGATAGGAAACAGACAACATTTTGTGAATTTCAGGGGGAGGGGGTCACTGAGGCCAGTGCCTTAATGGGAGAAAAGTGGCCACGCACAGATGGGCAGGAACAGCAACTGCTAAGGCCACGAGGGGACAAGCTCAGTGTATGCAAGGAGGCTGGAAGATAGGTGGCCTGTGGCCTCTTTCAGGCCTCTCTTGGAAGGCCACAGACAGAAGTCAGGGATGATGTTTGGAATCTCTCTCCCTGTGGGGGCAGCAGTGGGACTCACAGGTGTCTGTCTAGACTATGCAGAGGCTGAGGAAGGAGACACAAAATCTTTGACTAAGGTGGGAGCAATGGGGCTGGGCTGGGCTCAGGCAGATGCCTGGGGGTACAACAAGCAGGATTTGCTGAGAGGCTACTGCTGCTGAGAGGAAGAGTCCTGCAGGATGGGCAAACTTGATCGCCCCCTTGAGGAAGAGTAGAGAGAAACAAGTGGGCTTAGGGCAGAATGGAGAGTGTAGCTCACAGACAAGGAGGTCGAGGGAGGAGAGCCTGGCACAGCTAGCCTAGGAGTGGGTGCAGCGCCAGAGAGAGGACATTCTAGAGAGAAGCAGGGCAGCCCTACACCCTGGGGGCTACCACCATTGAGGGGCAGCCAAGACTGAGGAGGAACATAGGGCCAGTCCTTGGACAGGAGCAGGAGGCGTCAGCCATGAGCTCAGAAGCAGAGTAAGATGGCACCGAGGAGGCGCCTGGCAGCATGACAGACTAGGAGGGCAACTCTGGCAAACCCAGCTATACAGACAGGGTAGTGTCACCTTGCTGGGCTCCTTATATTCTAATATAGAGGGCAACATTAACACAGCTTGTCCGTACCATAGTCAATCCCCTTATGTGAGGAAACTCATCCTAAGTTAAAACTGCAGACACTGCGGAACTCCACATGTCCTTTTTTTTTTTAAGGTACCAGGGATCAAACTCAGGACCTTGCACTTGCCTGGCAAGCACTTATTTCACTGAGCTATCTTCCCAGCCCAACATGACCTATGCATTTCTTATATGCACACACTTATGGCAACATTTAATTTATGCATTAGGCTCAGTAAGTGATTAATGATAAGTTACAATAAAATAGAATAATTATAACAATATACTGTAGTAAAAGCTATATGAATATACTCTCTCTCAAAAGTACCTTACTATACTGTAGATCTGAGCAACCTACAAGAATTTTTTTTCTTATTACCTAGAAAACCTGCAACTTCTTCACTGGAAATACAGGATAGCTTCATTCGAACATATTTGGTTTGCTAGCATCACTCCCCTCATATTCTGATGTCATTAAACTAGGGGTTATGTGAACATAAGCACTGTGATGCCACACTGTCCAACTGAGAACTGAGATGGCTACTACCATGTGGGTAGTGAATAGTGTGGTGGTACAAGGGTGACTCATGTCTCTGAAAGGACAGCAATGTAAGATTTCGTCATGTGACCCAGATAGCACACAATCTAAAACTTCTGAGTTGTTTGTTTCTGGAATTCTCTACTTAATTATTTGAACCATGAGAGACCACAGTGAAGGAAAGCAAAACCACGCATAAGGTGAGCACCACTGTAGTTACAAGGTGGTGAAACCAGGCAAACGCCATGTTGACTAAGCATCAAACCACTTCCAGTACCTCCCGATGAGATTCACCAAGGACAAGTGCTCCTGGGGCTCCTAATTTACATATCCAGCCTGGATCTAGGCAGAAGACAAGAGGCAAACCCAAATTAAGGAAAACCCCACTGGAGAACTAGTTTGCACTCTTCAAATGTCTAAAAGCTCATGAGTGACAAGAGACTATAGGGTATGTTCAGATGAATGGAGGCAAAGAGAGCAACTAAACACGTGTGTGAGCTGAACTGGACCCTGAAATTTCTTTGCCACTGAAAGGCAAATGACAAAGTTTAGATCGGCAGGTTCAACAGTACTGTGTTGGCATTCATCTTGCTCAGTGGACTGTAGTTACATGAGAAAACAAAGTCATCCTTAGAAAAAACACTGAAGTATTCAGGGACTTAAAAACATATAATGCCTATACTTTCTACTCCAATGGCTTGGGGATAAATATGAGAGCAATAAAGCAAGTACTAGGATGTGGACATTTTGGGAAAGGGTCAGAATTTTTTGTACTATTTTTACAATTTTACGTTATCTCAAAGAACTTCAAAATAACAAGTGAAACCATACCTACTGCTAATCTGTCAGAGGAATGAACCTCAGGGAGTGCCCAGCACCACACAGCTAGGTGCCCAGGGTGGAGACAAGCGGCCCTCACACCCTGCGCAGCAGAGAGAATGGGGGCGTCCACACCCCTTATCTCCCACTCTCAGATCTAACAGCAGCCTCCAATTCTCTGAGCTGTGCTCTGGGTGGTTGATCAGGAGCTGCTTGCCAGGAGGGAATTGCTTCCTCACTGGGAGGAGGAAGTGCTGGCAGTCTAAGACACACTGGAAAGTAAGTGTGGGGCACAGATCTCACCCTCCCCTGGGCACCAAACGTCCATTCTGCTCAGGGCCAGGTTGAATGAGCCCAAACCATCTTTCAGGGTAAAGTCACGTGGTGGCACAGGCTCCTCTAGGGCAAGCTCAGCAACAAAGCAGTAAATACATGAGGATTCTCCTCCCCCAACATCAAACACTCAATAAAACAATGGACTTGCTCTTGCCCATGAAATTAGCAAGTGTCCCAAACCATAATATGCAAGTTGGTAAGATCCACAGGAAACAGAGCCACAGGCGTGGCCTCGTTATCAGGGCAGCTTCACTGGGGACCAGTTACAAATCTATCAAGACTCTTTAAAATATTTATACCCTTTGGATCAACTGTTACCATTGTAAGAATCCAAATATTCTAAAATGAGAACCAAGACATGAATAAAGAGGTTCAAAACAAATGAACAAAAAAAGATGTTCAAAACAGCATTATTTACAATAACAAATAGCGAGAAGCATAAAGCCCAGCACCAGGGTACCACATGGATATTGCAGTAGCAACAGTAATGCATCTACATGGGTTTTGGACATGGGCAATGCTTAGGATAGAGTATGAAAGAGAAAAAATGAAAAGGTAAATGACAGGATCTCATGAAGCTTTCTTTAAAGCTAGAGGACAACAGGCAGGATCATGTTGTCATGCCCCTTACTCCCATAGGCTGAGATAGAAGCAGAGCTGTCTTCCCCTCCTCCTTTTTTTTTTTTTTTGAAGTACCAGGGATTGAACTCAGGACCTTGTGCTTGCCAGGCAAGAGCTTATTCTACCGAGCTATCTCCCTAGCCTTTCCCCTCCTCCTTTATCAATCTGTATTTCCATATGGAAAAATCCCCATATTTGCTCCACTAGGGATAAATTAAATATAGTTAGAAAATGAAATAAAATACAAGGGGAGAGGAATACCCTTGCAGAAAAGGTTGTGGGGATTCCCTGGCGAGAAGTCAGGGCAGGGAACCCCACACACACCTTGCCAGCTCCAACTGAGCTTGTCTTGCCTGCAGGTGAGCAGCCTCTCAGCTGGGAAAGGCGCCCTGCACCGTGGGCCCCAAGCCTCCACAAAGGCTCAAGCTATTGACAGGGAGCCCTGTCTCTAACTCCCAGCTGGGTGGTTTTGCTGATATGATCACGTGAGCACTTGCTTACCCACTGTCTTTGGGTAAACAGGTCCTTTTTGCAATCTGCTCTGCCTCCCTGTCTTATATACTCCCCACTTGCTTTTCCAGATAAAGAGATTGCCTTGGATGTTACGCCAAAGGCCAGTCACCCTTAGAGCCCCTGGAGGGCTGACCTCTGCCCCACAGCATGGCCATCTAGTGTCCCCTGAGCTGACAGTCAAGAAAATGACAGAGTGCTGAACTCTCTGTCCCTGCCTCAACAGCTGCTTCACACACATTCTCGCCTGTGAGCCTTACAAACACTGGTGGAGAACCGGGGATTGCCTTGTGGTTCCCTTCATAGGAACACAGGGCACTGGCCAGTGGAGGAGGACAAATGCCCCTCTGAGCACTCCTGTCCTGGCACACAGCAGCAAGAGCAGGGCTGAACTTAAGACTTGAGTGACCAGCCCTGGGTGCAGGAGTTCCAAGTGGGGCAGACATTTACAGACACAAAACTGTCAAAGCCCTTTGGCTGAAGTCAGAGCAGGGGACAGTGGAGCAGAGAGCAGCGCCTACCTCCCAGACAGGTGGGGTCCCAGCATGAGCCTGCTGATGCTGGCCTGGGCTGAGCCTGGCTCTCCCTTCCTCAGTTTTCTGGTTTTCCCAGCCCAGTTTTCTCATGGGTAACCTCAGGCATTACCACTCTAACCTACAGAAGTTATCCCAGCAATCAAGTGAAACAGTGGACCTGAAACACCAGACTCCAGGTGACAAATGCATCACTCTTTGTTTCCCCATCCAATCTTTCTCTAGATGAACACAGGGATGAAGAAAGAACCCCTCAACTTCCTCCCAGCCCTCCACAGCCCAAACCAGCACCCTCCACATCTGCACACGCACGCACACACATGCATTTGTGCCGCCCACTGCCCCCCCATCAGACTTTCTTCCCTGTGATGGCAGCATAGCACCCAACTCTGCAGTTTGCTGAGCAGGGTCCCTGCATGAGCCACACCTGCACACACCAGAGTCAACCCACAATCCCAGCCCAGGAAGCACTTGTGCTACAGCCAGAAAATGCCACTGGTGCTCAAGTTGGGTGTGTGTGGCTGCTCCCATCCCAGAGAACTCACCCTGTACCTGCCAAGCACCCTGGCCTTCAGCTCAAGAGAATGCTGTGGAGAAGCTATGGCCAGCTGCTGCTGTGCCCAAGGTCACTGCCCCAGGACTCAAAGTTCTTCAGCACCAGACTGCTGGAGGCCTGGGCCGCAGCCAAGAGCCAGCGCTGAAATCAGGGGAAGGGGAACGGCCGAAGCCAGCTGGGCCTGGGCTTCTGGCTGTAGGAGGGAAGAGGAGGCAGGAAGGCAGTCTTGCGGGGTGGGCGAGCCCCAGGTCACAAGCCACTGCTCCCTCAGGAATGAACAAGGCTATGAGGGAACTGGCCTGAGGCTGCAAACTTGTGTGATAGATTTAGGACAGGCTGCCATTTGAGGTAAAGGCATGGAAATGCCAACCAGCAGGCAGTGTAGGGCCTGGTAGGGCTTCTCAGGAGGATGTCCTATAAATGGAGGGCAAGGATCACACCTAGGAAGCTCAGCTTGCCACAGTCATGCGACCCTCACTATCCCCTCTCCCCCACCGAGCACAGTGTCTTCTTCCCAGAACACCTCCACCCTTTTTAGAAAATGGTTAACTCAGTTTTTCCCTTGTTGAATTCCACTGCCCTCCCAGGGCTATAATCCAGGCCTTCCCAGACTCAGCATCCACAAGGGAAACCCTGCGATGACTGTCTCCTTCACACAGTGCCAGCAACTCTGCAAGGAGGACCCTCACAAGCTGGTGTCACAAGCTGGCCTGGGGTTCAGGTTTGAGGAAGAGTCTGGCTCCAAATCTCCCTGCACCCCCCCCCCCCCCCCCGCTTTTCCCTGCAGCTGAGCCCAGAAGAAGCCTCAACACAACTGGGGCAGTGGAGGCAGGACAGCATGGGGCAGAGGTGGGGAGAAGCAGGGTGCCTGAGGTGCAGCAGAGAAGGCCCCGGGCACCTATATACCCTGGGAAGCCCTGAGGCTCTCCCCCTGCTCTGGCCTATCCTGGCATCTTGGCATGACAGCCTCTTCTGCATCACAGAGCTTTCCTGAATGGCCCTCAGGCCATCACCAGGGCAGGTGTACCCTGTTACCTTAACCCCAGGACATACAATAGGGATGGGAAGGATCCAGGAGCCAGACTCCCACTTGGCTCAAGTTGTACCCTACTTTGGGGTGTTAACTTGGTGGATAGTTATCAAGAAGTCCTTGAAGTTGGCAAGCATGGCTAAGAATTTGCTTTAAAAACTTTGAGGAAATTTTTTTGCTAGATATTCTTTAGGCAGAGAACTAATACCTAAAATATATATAAAAAAAAGCAACTCAAAAATATTAGGTCCCCAACTTTAAAGATTCATTCAAAAAGTGGGCATCTGAAATGAAGAAACCCTTCTGAGATAAAGAAATACAAGTAGCCAATAACTACATGAGAAGATGTTCAGCATCACTGGTCATGTGAGAAATGCAAATTAAAACAACACTAAGATTCCATCTTCATCCAGAAAGAAAGGTAATCTTCAAGAAGTCAAATAATAACGAAGGATAGAGAGACTGCAAGAAAAGAAGAGGCCTTCTTCATTGTAGGTGGCAATGTAAACTAGTACAACCACTTTGCAAATCACTAGAAATTCCTCAAAAAAAAAAATTTTAAATTAACAATTCCGTTTGACCCAGCTATTCCATTCCTAGGAATCTTCCCAAAAGAGTGAAAGACATCACATTCCAGTGGTTCATGCATGCCCATATTTATAGCAGCATAACTCCTAATAGCTAAATCTTAGAAGCTGCCTAAGTGTCCATAAAAGATAAAGAAATGTAGTATTTACATGGGAGTGCTGCTCTTCATGAAGGATAAACTTGTCGTTTGTAGGGAAAATGGGTACATTTGATGCTAAGTAAATAGGACACATAAGCTTAAATATTGTTTTTCTTATGTAAAAAAACCCAATATATTAAAAAAGTACAAAATAAAATGCAGAGATTAAAGGAAAAAAAGAAAAGTTAGTATAATTTAGCATGACTGATGTATCTAAAAGTGTAGTTTGATTTAGTATAATCATTTTATTTTTTGTCTGTTAGTCTGGCTATAAATCTGTGTTTATGTTGATTAACTTGATAAAGACTTAAAAATAAATAAATCTGATGTTAGCAACAACAACAAAAAAAAGGATGTTATTTATATGCCCTGTATCAACTTCCCAAGATAAATAGAATCATTATGTGTCACCAACAAGTACTAACAAAAACAAAAATTTTAAAAATCAGAGGGTCAGGTTGATCAAACACGACCCTCGTACTCAGCTGAGCCACCCTCCCTTGACAGGGTGCTGCTGCCAGGGCTACGGGGGCCTTCGCTCCAGTGGGAAAGGCGTTTCTGGGTCCTGCCAGCACAGCTCTGCACACAGGGCACACACCTCTGGGGATACCACACGATCTTGCCAGCTGCTGCTGATATCCACAGTAACATGCTCTGTTCTCACTGCAGAGACAGGGAGCATTAGAAAAGGAAGTGCCACCTTCCAAAGACCCCTCACCCTGCTTTTCGCTCCAGAGAGCTGACAGCCCAGAGGCTGTTTGCTATTTTCTGCAAATTCTGGCTGACAGATCCTTCTCTTGGCCTCAGGTTGTGGGCTGTGCGTTAGAGATGGAAATCAGACGGTGTGACTATCACTGAGGAAGTGTAAACAACTATTTGCAAGCAAGGAGGAGCCACTGCAATTTCAGGGGTGTCTGGCACACCTGCTTCTTCTCTGCTGCCTCTAAGGATGGTTCACACAATTTCCTGCTCTTATGGTTTTGGTTTTCTCCCCAATATTGGATCTATGAGCTCAGCCTTTCCCCATCCAAAGGGTATGAACGTCACATAATTGGGAAGGTGCCTATGAATGTGGCCAGATGAAACAGGGCAAGGCCTTGACATCACCTGCCCTGCTCCCAGAGAGCTGCCTACGTGGCTTCCACAGGACATAGTCATGGCACTCTGCCCACATCCTGTGACCAGCAAGTGGGAACATAATGTTGAACTGCGAACCTATAGGAATTGCCACTCCTTCCTGGGCCCTAGGCCTGTGTTTGGGCTGCTTCCTGTGTCTGGATTCCCATAACCCTGAGGACCCCACCAGCCACTTTTGCAGAAACAGCCATGTGTGGTGGGATTAAAGTAACACACAGAACCAGCTTTGAGTCTGACTCATATCCTCCCTCTGGAGTGGGAGCTCAGACCAGTTAGGATTAGGGTTGTCACCCAAACACGGGACTAAATTGTGACTTTCTTCAGACGCACAGTAGACACCAAAAAATTTAAACCACAATACTGAGTCCTGAAAAAAAAATCTGAATCCCGGCAGGCCATCAATAACATTCTTTGCTGCCTACCAGAGTGCTAGCTGGTCAGTGTCTGGGGAGTCAAGTATCCCAGATAAGTCAGGGCAGTTAAATTTGCCCAACATCTCATGAAATGTCCCCTGAAAGTCTCTGAGTTCACATCTAAACTACGTCTCTCAGGCTGCCTCTTGCAGCCTACGATTCCATCTTTGAGTCACTTTGGGCTGAGACAATATAGCCGGTATGGTGTGTTCTTGGTCAGAACAGCAGGTTTTTGTGACGTTTGCTGAGCTCTTGGGATGGCTGCCTTCTCAGTGCCCATGGCAAACCATCACAAAGACCTGCTAGAGTGCAGCAGAGGGTGACCAGAAGGCAATGCAGCTCAGCATCCGGCCCCAGGAATAGCCAGTAACCACCAAGGCCCTGTCTACCTCCTGCCCCTTGGCCCGACACCTACACTGCACCCTTCCCTCCTAGCCATCTGGGCTACTGCCAGCCAACGTGGGTGAGCCAGAGTGAGTCTTGGCAAAGGCTGTGGCTGTGGTGGCAGTGGCTTCTTATGCATGGGCCACTCACTCCAGGTTGTTCCTCGCTGTCCTAACCATGTCCGCTGGGGCCCTGGAGCTGGCAGCCAGCAGGGACAGATGAAAGGAGGACGCTCCTGGCTTTCAGGCTGCAGCAGCTGATATCAAAGCCTCTGAGAGAGGACACACTGAGGCAGAGGTTTCTGGGTAGTGAGAAAGGACGGGAGGACATGAGGAACAATGCAGCTGACAGACACAGAAGACGGAGAGAATACCAAAGGCAGAAAGGGACACAGTATGAGGGTGCCGGCTGAAATTCCAGTCACAGGGTCTCTAAATCTAATAACATGGTGGCAGCCTATGCTCTGAGGTGGTCCGGGGCTACAGTGGCCTGAGCTGAGCTTCCAGGATCACTGGTCACTATGCGGTCCCACAGTACCCAGCAATACTCCATTAAAAGGTTGCAGCTAAGGTGAAGGGATCCCTGGACAGCTGAGAGACAAAGTGGGTCTTAGAAAAAAGGAGGTGAATGAGGGGTTCTGAGGGCATGGAAGGAAGAAGACAGGGTTCTACCAGGGTAGAGGGAAGTGTTTGCTTCAGCCCAGCTCCAGGGGAGGCAGTGAGAATCTCAAGACAAACACTGCCCCCTGGTGCAAGGAGTCACACTGAGAGCGCACAGCTCCCTCCCACATCGCCAGGTGAGCAAGGAGGGACAGCATTTCTCTTAGCACACATGCTTGACACAGGAAAGGCTCATGGGAAGGTTACTTGCCCTGATTTCTCCACATCCTTTAGGACTCAGCTCAGAAATTCCTTCCTGGACACTCCATCTTCCCAGCTGGTTCAAGTACCTCCCTGGAGGCAGCCATGTCCCTTGGGCCAACTGTTACGGGCCTTGCTACACTCATTCTCCTTATGCTGAGGGGGCTCCCCCAGAGGTCACCTCTGTGTCCTCAGCAAGGAGTACTTTATGTTGAAACCACTGGCTGATCCATCTATCTCCCTTCTCAGATACTCTGAGGACCTAAGTTAGACACAGGATCCGTGGTTTTTTTTTTTTTTTTTTTTTTGTACCCCCCCCCCCTTCCCCAATACTCTACATAGCACCCAAAAGCAAAATTAGTGTCTGGTGACTGAAAACTCTATACTATGCCAAAAGTTTGCAGACCAGTGTGAAGCTAGTAAGAGCCACGCAGAGATGCCATAGAACACTTAGACAAAGATTTCAAAGGCATGGCCCTGTCAGGCCAGCCAGATAGCTCAGCGGATTAAAGTATCTGCTTCTGCAGAGCACAGGGACCAGGGTTTGATCCCTGGCACCACAAGCTGTGTCAGCCCCACCCCCAGGGTGCAATGAGAAGGCAATTGAGACTGGGCATGGTGGCGCATGCCTGTAAACCCAGCGCTTTGGAGGCTGAAAACAGGAGAATTATTCCGAGTCTGATAATAAGTAATGAGACTCTGTAGACTCTGTCCTAAATACATTAAAAAAAAAAAAAAAAAAAAAGAAAAGAAAAAGAAAAAAAGGCATGGTCCTTCCTAGGAGCAGCACACAGAAGCTAATGGGACATCCCCCATCCACAGATTAGAGCCCAACCTGCTGCTGACAGGACACAAGGTCAAAAGGGCAGGGTTCATAAAGAGCATCTGGCAGACTGAATGTTTGTCTCACATATTGAAACCTTGACCTTGGACTTCTTAGTCTCCAGAACTGTTACAAGTCAACTTCTGATGTTATAAGCCACTCAGTCTATGGTACTTTCTCAAAGCAGCCAGTATAGATCCAGACAGCCTAAACCGAGAGACCAAGTCTCAGGGCTGAGTGAGATGATGAGATTGGGGACACCAAAGTCTCAATGCTAAACATATCTACAATGTGTCTTACAGTGAGACAGTGACCAGACACAACGGACATCTGCCCATGTTCCAGGAAGTTTCCTGACCCTTGTCCCACCTGCCACACTACAGTTGCATAGAATCTCCCCTCCTTCCTCGCTCTACTCCCTTCATTCCAAGGTGGCAGGCAATGGGTGCTGGCTGGAGAGGAGGAGACTCAGAAAGCTCAGAGACTTCAGGACAAGCAGATTTCATCCTGTGTTGTGGATTAAATTGTATCCACTCAAAAAGATATGTTGAAGTCCTGGCCCCAGCATACCACATGTGACTTTATTTAGAAATGGACTCTTTACCAAGATACTCAAGTGACATGTGTGTGGGGTCATTAGGGTGAGCCCTAATCCAATGTGCTCGGTATCCTTATAAAAGGGGGAAATGTGAACATTGTGACGGACACACACAAAGGAAGTTGATGTGAAGACATGGGGGGACAATGACCATGTGCCTGGAATGATACATCACTAAGCCCAGGAAGACATGCTTGCTGGCAATGCCAGACGCCTCAAGAGCTAAAAGGACGGATGCTTCCCTATAGGTCTCAGAGGGAGTATGGTCCTGACGACACTTCGATTTTCAATGTCTAACTTTCAGATCTGTAAGGCAAGAGTCTCTCTGTTGTTTTAAGCTAGCCCATGTTGGTGTTTTGTTCCTGCAGACACTGGGGAAGCAGTCCCTTTGGGCTCCCCAAGTCAGTCAGACCCATGCAGAGTCTGAAATTAGAGTGGAGGAAGCATTGTGAGGGTGTGAGTGTTGCCTTCTCTCATCAGCTGACCCTGCTACAGCCACAGAGGTTGTTCCACAGCGCTTGTTCCAGAGCATGTAGCTATTTAGGACTTTGATCAGCCAGTGCAGGCTGAGTGGGTGGCAGCAGAAAGAAGTGAACAGTGACGAGCCAGTACTTGTAACTGTTCAGAGAGCAGGGCTGAGCCAGCAGGAAGCCCTCCAGAAGGTAGACACTAGCGACAGATCTTAAAGAGGAAGAGGAGGACAAGGGGTTGGTGGGGAGGAGGAAGGGATGACCAAAGAAGGGAGTCAGGTAGAGGAGAGGAGGTGTGGGACAGCGAGAACAATGACTTGGTGAGGAGAGGCAGGAAGCCCTACAGGCAGACAACTGGGCTCTAGGTCAAGAGCTCACACTGCTAGCAAGGAGCACAGCTGCTTTTTCTGTGTCAGGAGATGCTATAGAAAAACCAGGCATTGGGCCGGCGAGATGGTTCAGTGGTCTAAAGCGCCTGCTTAAGAGGGCTCAGGCAACTGCGGGGACTGCAGTTTAATCCCCGGCACCACATGCTGTGCCAGCGCCACCACCAGGGCAGGCTGAGCCAGCCACAAAATGAATAAATAAAGAAACAAACAAACACAACAAGCAAATAAATAAATAAATAAATAAAATTAAAAAAAAAAAAAAAAAAAGAAAAACCAGGCAGGGGAAGGAGGAGACACAAAGAAATGGGGTTGGCAGGAATGGGAGCAGTGGGCTCCAAGGAAGATGTGGGCAACAGAGCCTGCTAAGAAAAAGACCGACAGAGGGCTCCCTGTGGCCCAAGGCAGGACACAGAGAGAGGGGAAGACAGGAGTGAGCTCAAAGATGAGGAAGCCTCTGTCTCAAACTGCTCAAAGTTTGGACAAGAACTTTTAGAAAATTCCTGGCAAAAGAGAAAGGCAGGGTGAACTAGAAGGTTCAATGAACTAGAAGGTTTCTTTTTTTTTAATGAAACACTAAATACATCTAGTAAAATGTAGTGGATCAAACACAAGGATTTGTTTCCATTCCCTTATGACATCCCACTAAAACATCAGCGAGGGATTTCCTTTTTAAACAGCAGAAACTACAAAGACAAAAGAGCAGGAAAGCTAACAGCAGCAGACAGAGGTTAAGAAAAATGTGCCTGATTGGTGCTGGTAGTTGACCAGCAATGAGCAGGATGGAGGTGGAAAGATGAAATGGGGGGCTCTGCCCAACAGGGAATCCCAGCTATAGCCACCTGGGGAAAGGGGACCTTGTCCAAAGGGTGGATGTGAGGGGTGGGCTGCAAACCTGAGGCAGGTTAAAGTCTGAGGAAGTCAGATCCCCATGCCCCTCTTCATCACATACCTGGGGACTCCACTACAGTCCCCACTGACATGACAGCAACAACAAACACCCTCAGCTCCTGGATATACCCCTGTGGATCTCAACTAAATCTCTTAGTCACCCCTGCGACAATGTCTTGCTGCTGTTGCTGCTGCTGCTGAGTCTAGACCTCTGGGATCTGACTGGAGAAAGAGGTATTCTCTTGCAGAAGCATGCTTCTGGGAAGCAGCAGAGCTTCCTCATGCCTCCTAATCAGAATTCACACAATGGTACTTTCAGAAGACAGGAGTCTTGGTCCCTGGAGGCTGCACGCCCAGCAACCAGGCCTGGCCTGACCAGCAAGGCACCACACTGCCCCCAGAGAACAACGAGCTACCTCTTGGCTTCACAGGGAAGTTCCCAAGCTCCCTCTAGACAGCAAAACAAAAGATTGCTCTCTTGGAAAGTGCCATAGTCTGGATCTGGGGTGTCCATCCCCAGTGTGGCACTATGGGAAGACAGTGCAGCCTTTAGCTAAGAGTAGAGCCAGGCGTAAGGACTTTAGGTCAGTGGGGTGTACCCTTAAAGAGGGCTGTGGGGCCCTTCATTCTTTCCCTGTTTCTCTTGCCAGCCAGGAGAGGAATGTTTCTGCCATAGGTTCCCACCGTGATGTGCTACCTCAACACAGGTCCCAAAGCAACAAGGCCACCTAACTATAGACTGAAACCTCCATGACTGTAAACCACAGTAAATCTCTTACCTTTGCAGGAAGATTATCTCAGGTATTCGTTATTGTGATAGAAAACTGGCTGCCGCAGAAGCCAGCAGGCCAAGACAGAAAATCGGTAGTGCTAGGGCCAGCAAGATAGCTGAGTGGACTAAATGCCCACTTAGGCAAGTACAGGGAACAGAGTTTGATCCCTGGTATGGCATGCTGTGCCAACTCTACCCCCCAGGCGTGCTGAGCCACAACAGTATCTAGGCGTGGTGGCACACACCTGTAATCCCAGCATTGGGGAGGTTGAAAACAGGAAGATCACTATGACTCTGATCTGTGTAGTGAGACCCTGTACAAAACACATTACAAAGAAAGATGGAAAGAGAGAAAGAAAACAAGCCTGTAGGGATGACATTTGGTGAACCTCCAAGAAAATGTCAGATAAGGTTCATCCCCCCAGACCTCCCTGTATGCTCTGTGTCACAGGCAGCAACGTGACTGACCAGCCAAACACCACCAATTATTTGAGGAAAAAAAAATTTTAAACCACCAAAACAAATTGAATTTTTTTACAGGGAACTATAAAAAGTAATACAGAAAACAGACGCTTAGAAAACTATAATTAATCTCCTCAGAGAAATATGAAAAGCTATTGCAACCATTAAGTAAGAGGCGGAGGTTATTTTAAAAAGGCAACAAGAAAGAGCTCTAGGAAATTAAAAATAGAGATGCAGAAATTTTAAAACATAACAAATAAAAGAATTACAAGGCAGTTTAGGACATGACCCACCCGGAAAGACTAACTTATCAAAAATAAGAGAAAAGAAAGTAAGAGACTGTTATAGTTTGTGTCTGGTTGTCCCCAAAGTCTCACGCAGTCATGGGGCAGGGACTTCTACAGTTTCTGATTAACTCATGATCCACTGGTTTCTGATTAACTCATGATCCACTGGGATTATGGATGTGAGTACTACACCCAGCCTGAATACAACTGGTCTCGGGCAGATAGCCTGAATATGGGACACTTGCTCTCAGTTGCCATTTTTGCCACTGCTCCTGCCCTTTCGCTCTCTGCTCTTTGCTGCAGCCATGAAAGGTTGCTCCCCACCATGTACCACTCTGCCTTGGAACCAGCTGCATATGAACTGAATCCTCCACTAACTGTGAGCTGAATAAACTTTTCCTTCCTTCATTTTGGATGTTGGGTATTTTTTCCGAGCAGCAAGAGAAGAGTAACTGAAACAGAGACTTAGTCCAGTGAATCCACTACCCAGCTACCAGAAAGAGCTGGGAGCAGAATACCAGAGGAAGAATCATGTCCTAGGTCTCCTGGGGCTGAAGGACACATGGCCTCTGGGAGCCCAGAGTGATGCCAAAGGTACCCCATCAAAAAGGACTGGGAAAACATCCTATGTTCATTTCCTGTTGCTAGAGCAACAAACTACCATGAACTTGAGGTCTTAAAACAACAGGGCTATGTCCTCCTTCAGTTTAAAGACCAGAAATTCAGCAGGGGTCTTAGGGGCTAGAAATCCAGGCATGGAAAGGACTACGCTTCCTCTGGAGCCCTGGGCAGAACCTACTATTGCCCCCAGCCCCTACCCCCAGCTGATGGTGGCTGATGAGTCTCCTTGGCCTATGGCCTCATGGCTTGGGTAGCTGCCTGTCTCTACATCCCCTCAGTGCATGTCTCTGCCCTCTAAGCACACCTGTGATGGCACGGAGGGCCATATGGGTAATCATCCCACGTCAAGATACTGAATCACATCTGCAGAGGCCTTTTTTCTTATAAGGTAACATTTGAATTAGAAGACGAATATCCTTGGGGTCATATATTAGTCTCCCACACTTTTGAACAAGAAAAAAAAAGGTCACACATGGCAATCTTTAACAATGACACTGGAGCCCAAAGTCACTGGAACAATGTCTTCCAACTTTTAAAGGAAAAACAGTCTCCAATCTGCAAGTGTCTACCCAGGTAGACTATTCACAATCAGTGTCTGTGTTGTACAGATATCCTTGCACATGTCTGGCCTAGCAGGTTTAACTCCCCAATTCCTGGTGTGCTGGGACGCTTAGAGGTGAGCACTAATAAAAAGGAGCCAATAAGTCGAGAATGAGGAAGACACAAGTCCAGGCCTCTGGGAGCCAGCGCAGAGGTGGCGAACGAATGCCCAGCAGCAAGGTAAGGGTGCAGAAGTCCCAGGCTGCATGGCAGCAGACACAGGAAGCTCAACTGGACAGGGGCTCCAGAGGGTTTAGTGCAAAAAAGGCAGCTCAGCTGATGTCTCCAAAAGTATGGAAAAGAGATGGCAACACACAGTCTGCTTGTTTATTGGGATGGAGGAATGAGGTGAATATCGACTCCAGGAAAATGAGAAGTTAGACAAGAAAATGCTACCACAGCACAGTCTGTGTTTTTAGATGTGACTATTTACCTAATTAAAATCATGTGAAACTGGAAAACATACTTAACCATGTGGGAAGTCAAAGAGAGAGAAGAGGCTACCCGTTTGGGGTGGGGGCAGTACAGATGAGCTGAACCTTCCCCAAGAAGAGAACAGCAAACAGTGGAATGTGCCTGGAAGGAGCAGGTGATGAAAGAGCTGGTCCAGGGACAGAGTAGGACAGTGTGTATGTTGGGGGGGCGGGGGGGGGGGAGCAGTACACTGAGAGATTACAAACCTGTTGCATAGTCTGACTTTCAGAAGTGTACATATGTATTACTTAGATAAAATAAAAGTCAAATTTAACAAAAGGGAGCCGGGCATAGTGGCACATGCCTATAATCCCAACACTTGCGAGGCTGAGGCAGGAGGATCACAGTGAGTTCAAGGCAAACCTGGGCTACATAATGAACTCAAGGCCAGCCTGAACTACACAGTGAGATCCTGTCTCAAAAAATTAAATAAAATAAAAAGGGGGAACCCATTCTGCAAGCACCTGGTTACTATATGGATTTTCTTTTCCTTTCTTTAAACTTTAATTATTTATTAAATAATTATTTAATTACGGCTGGCTCAGCCTGCCCCGGGGGGGGGGGGGGGGCCTGGCACAGCATGTGGTGCCAGGGATCAAACAGATCCCTGTGGTTGCCTAAATTTGCCTCAGCAGGGGCTTTAGACCTCTGAGCTATCTCTCTGGCCCCAATATGGCTTTTCTTAATCCCATTCTTGCACATATACCTACTCCTCTTCCTTTCCCCATTATCACCACAAACCAGAGATGCTGCCTCCTTTGCCTTTATTTCACACAGATCAGCTATGTGTGGACCCATGATTTTATGCTTAAATTTCTTTATGAATGATATAGCCACTTTAAAACTCATTTTCAACCCAATCTGAAATCTATCTATGTTAGTACATTAGATTCAGTTCATTAACTTTATTTCTTTGCTTTTAAAAGTAGTACTTCTTTGTAGTGCTGGGAATCAAACTGAAAGCTTCACAAATGCTGTGTTCTACTACTATGTTATATCCCCTCCCCTTCCTTTTTTTTTTTTTGGTGGTACCAGGGATTGAACTTAGGATCTTGCACTTGCCACTCCCTCCCCTTCTTTTTCATTTTTAGTTTATTAATTTTAATGGCTATATATGATTGGATTATATATACTACCGTTTATTAGGAGGCCCAAATGACTGACCAATACTGATTATTCTATACTTCTTCCCTCAAATTCACATGTGGAGATCCCACACCCAAGGTGATGATGTTAGCAAGTTAGGCCTTTTGGGAGGTGATTCAGTCATGGGGTGGAACCCTCTTGAATGAGAGCAAAGTCCTTATCAAACACATTCCAGAGAATTTCCCCCTGGTCAAGCTGGGTATAGTGGTACGCACTTGTAAACCCAGTATTTGGGAGTCTGGAACAGGAGGACTGCTTTGAGTTGAGGCCAGCCAGGGATATAGAGTCAGTATAGGGCCAGACTGAACTATAGAATGAGACCCTGTCTCAAAAAACAAAAAAAAAATTTCCTTTTGTCCCTGTGAGGGCTTTAACTATGAACTAGAAAGTAGGCCCTCATCAGATTCCTTGATCTAGGACTTCCTAGCCTCCAGGAAGGTGAGGAATACATTCCTGTTGTTTATGAAACACTGGGTCTAAGGACTACATAGACTAAGGTGCTGATAATACTGTTGGTTGTTTTTAATTTTTAGCTGTTAAGAACCATGCTGTATAACAGGCAAAACTGTAATTGATGTTGGGCAATAGGTACACAGAATGCATTATGTTATTTGCTCTATTTTTGTGGATGATCAAAAACAGTCATAACAAAAAAGCTAATTACAGGCACATGTAATCCCTGAACTTGGAAGACAGAGTCAGATGAATCCCAAATTCAAGCCCAGCCTGAACTATATAGTGAGACCTTGTCTAAAAAAAAAAAAAAAGAATTCAGAGCCAGGTGTACACCTGTCATCCCAGCTATTTGGGAAGCTGAGGCAGGAGGATCACAAATTCATGGCCAGTTATGAAATCCTATCTCAAAAAAAAAAAAAAAAAGACCTGGAAATATAGCTCAGCAGTATAGCACTTGCCTAGCACAGGCCTAATCCCTGGTACTAGGGTAAAAATGTTAAAAATGAATAACTTTGACCCCATATAAAAGATATACAAGAAATTTTCTAGGACACAGACCTAAGAATGGGAACTGCTGCAGTAGACAACAGGCATATTTTTAGTGTTAACATTGCCAACCTTTCACCAAAGTAGTTGTCCTAACAATTTGCACAGCCACTCCTTAAATGACAACAGAACTTCTCTTCCCCTGCATCATTATAACTCTTACATCATCAGATCTTGGTTTCCGTCAATCTTATATAAAATAGTATCTTACTTTAATTTCTAGCTCCCAACCTACTAGTGAAGTTGGACATAGTCTCATGGACATTTTTTTAGTTTTTCTCTTGTGTGGGCCCCTACTCATCTCACTTGCCCATTTTTCCTGCTGATCTGGACATCTTTTCCTAAGTTAGAAAAAATTCTATGTTGAATTTTTTTTTTCCTTGGTTCCATTGGTTTTTTTGAGACAGGTTCTCATTCTATAGTTCAGTCTGGCCCTGAACTGACTCTATATGCCTGGCTGGCCTCAACCTCAAAGCAATCCTCCTGTTCCAGGCTCCCAAATACTGGGGTTACAGGTGCGTACCACCATACCCAGCTTGACTCCATTCTCCATGATACACATGGCAGATACTCCTGTGTGCAGGGTGTGTAGCAGGGAGAAGAAAAAGCTATAAAGGAAGCAGAGGCTGAAGAAGAGAGGGACAGGATAAGAGACAGAGAATGTCTAGGAAGGAAGGAGGCTCTGGGCTCAGGTTAGAGACTGGTCTTGAATTGGAAGAAGAGCCTTCTTCCTGAGACATGAACATCCAGACCTTCTGGCACCATCCTGGTTGTGCAATATGCCCTTTTCTGGTCTTGGGATGTCATGAATACACTGACCCACCAAGGCCTGGAATGACAGGTAGCTTTTCACGCTGACTTGTCCCAGACATGAGTCACTGATGCCACACTGCAGGAGGTAAACCCAATGGAACCAAGCAGCAGTCCAAGACAGATCCACAGGCAAAGGGCCCAGCTTCCCACTGACATCCAAGCTCCCCATCACCACAGCTGCTCTGAGAGCTCAGAATAACAAAGTCAAGCTGCACTAACAATGACTGCATTTCAACTTTAAGAAAAATATCTGGTCAGTCTAATCAATAAAAGATACAGACTAGAAGAGTGCTGATGTTCTTCTGTGAGGTAGGTGAAAAGAGCTTAGTTTTCTGCATGAGGGGGTTTAGGTCAAGTGATTTTTCTGAAATAGCAAAAGGTCAGACTGATTGTCTAAGTGACTTCTTAGACTCCTGTTGTGATTATCTAACTGTGAAGAAGGGACATAAAGCAGTTCTCAATGTGTATTCTGGCACATTCTACAGAACGCTGTTTTAGTATTTTCTTTAGAGGAAAAATGTGTGAGTCAGGCACATTTAGATGTTAAATGTGTTCTCATTTAAAATGCACCAGGAACCAGAGGTTTGTAGCACAATCCAATCAGAGAAATGGGAGCAGCCAAACTGTCAAACTTTTCTCCCAGTTCCTCATTCTTCCCAAGCCACAGAAAGGTACAGATGCTGCCACAATCAGCAAATTAAAATGCAGACCAGTCAATTACAATCTGAATTCTAGACAGACAGCCACAAAAAATTCAGTGTAAGGGTATTCCATACAATATTGGGGCATTCTTGTATCACAAAATTATTTGTTTATGTGAAGTTTAAATCTCACTAGGCACCCTCTATTTTATCTGACAACCCTAACGAGCCAGCAGAGCTGTGCCCCAGTAAGACCTTCAGAGAGAGAAATGGATGGAAAGAATTCTCAGCTGTTAAAACAGGGCAGAGAAAACCCAGTGGTTAAGATTGTAACAATCCAGGCTGGGAAGATGGCTCAGTGGTGTAGGAACCTGCCTGGCAAACACAAGGTCCAGGGTTCAATCCCCAGGTGCACCATGTCAGCCACGGTGGTGCACACCTGTAATCCCAGGGCTGGGGAGGCTGAAACAGGAGGATCACTATGAGTCTGAACTGCATAGTACAACCCTGTATCAATTTAAAAAAAAAAATAGAAAAAAAAATCACAAGCGTCAAACTGCCTGGGTTCAGATCAGTACTTCACCTCTATGCCTCAGTCTAATCTGCAAAATCAGAGCAAACAACTGCCTCACAGGGTTGTTCCAGATACTGGCTGGCTGAGGCACACGTAAAGTTCTTCAAACAGTGCTCGGCACGTAACCTGCCTCTATTAGCAGGAGCAGCTTTTCTTATTGGGAATAGTGTTTAGTTCAAATGTTGGATCTGCTGCTGATTTAAAGGGAGCCAGGTGGGGCAAGGACAGGCAAAGACAGCACAGATCCTACCAGAGGGCTGAACTCATGTTTGCTGAGATAATGCTTGGAAAACGAATTTGTTTAATAAACCCCCTGCTCAGAACAAGATCATCTCAAAGATGCAGTCCAGCTCCCCACCCTGCCCCACAGATGGGGATATACCAGGGCCACCTCCTGTGGCTCCGCTGTTCCTGTGGGCCAAGTGCCAGTCTATTCTTCTTTGCAGCTCCGTGGTCAGTGGCATCATGTTGGTGACAAAAAATTGGCCACAAGGCACATTTATACCACAGAAACTGGCAAATGCTACAATGACGGCCCTCTCCTCACCTCCCAAGAGCCACTGCTGACAGAACACATGTGTCCCAGAGTTTGCTAGGAGACAGGAAGTTGGGGGTGATCCAGTGAACAGTGCCCTTGTCTACTTTCTCTTTAGCTATAGAATCAAATACAAAGGCTTTTTCTTTATTAAGGGCCTAGTGTATAGAGGGTTTAATTTGGTCAGAACATGAGGAGGAGCTCAGGAAAAAGGAAGCAGGCACTCTGTCAATATCTTAAGGCAGTTTGGAAACCATTTGGCAGCACTAATTAACCTACACACATATCAAAATAAAAATTCTTTTGATACTCACATTTAACAACTTGAAAATTATTTTCCTGTCTTCTAAGGGACTAATTTCCTTGTTTTTCACCCCCTGACACCTCTAGCTCCCTCCCTCTTCTCTATCAGCAAAGGAATTACAAGCTGATGTGTGAGGGTTTAAAACCACAGCTTTCTGATGTACCTGCCAAATGTTGTTCTTCCCCTCCCTCCCCGCCTCACACTCTGCCCAAACACCACACACAAGAGCAAGCAAGATAGGGGGTCAGTTCCATCTCCAGCTCAAGAAGCCCTGCAGTTTCACCTCCTAATCCCCTCACATCCTTCCTGTTTTCCAGCACCACTGAGCCATCATTACTCACTTCCGACTACCTAAACTACTATAAAAGCCTCCTGGCTCATCAGGATAGGAGCCCCATCCCCACGTCCACCCCACTAACAGCAGCCCTTAACACAGGGATGAAGTCACTCTTCTTAAAAACCTCTGTGGTTTCCCACTGCCCACAAGAAAGACTCCTGTCTCTTCCAGGTCCTCCACCCTGCTTCCAAGCCCTATCTATCTCTGTCATTCCTCAGCTTTCTGGATCCCTTCAGTCCAGCCCAACTGCCTCCTCCGAGTGCTCCTTCCACTCAGACATTCCCGCCTGTGGCACTGGCCTGTCGTTGCTGTGAGAACCTACTCAGTTCTGGGCTGTGCATTTTTCTGCCTCTAGAAATCCCACTATAACTTCAGTATGGAAGTTTTTTAAAGGACATAAATCTTCAAGAGTAGTGCAAATAAGACAGGAGACAACAGCAACATAACTGGGGCAGCTGGGCTGGGAGAGATAGCTCTGCAGTAATAAGCACCTGCCTGGCAAGCTCAAGGTCCTCAATTGAATCCCTAGTACAAAAACAAAAAACAAAACACAGGAAGCTGGGACCCAGCTCACATTAACTGATCTCCCAGGCTTAAACTCGCTAGGGGAAAGGCTGCTGAGCCATCTGATTTCCACCACTCACTATTTGCATGAGTGATGGGAATCAAACCCAGGGTACCACACATGTAGGCAGGTGCTTGGCCACTGAGCTGCACCCCCAGGCCACACACAACAGCTGTCCACCATAAATCCTCATAAGAGAGTACTACAGCTGAACAGGCTGATGTGTACAACGACAGTGGGCAGTGAGGCTCCTGGGAAGCTATGTCTCCCACCTCATCCTCTGGAGATCACCATCTGCCACCAGGAGGAACAAGAGAAGAGCAGTCCTGGAGAGCATAAAGCTGGGATCATGGGACCAGAGGTCTGAGGCCTCCTCTGAGGCCTGGAGATGTTTCCAAAAATGGGGCAAGACATTTAAGAGACAGATGCACGCTGCTCCGTTTCCTTGCTCAATCCTAGAACATAAGCAACCAGGCAGGAGTGAAATGCTCTGGACTTGCAAGGGGATTTTTTTTCTTTTTTTTTTGCAGAACTGAGGATTGAACTCAGGCCCTCGTGCTTGCCAGGCAAGCACTTATTCTACTGAGCTATCTCCCCAGCCCCCAGCCCCAGCCCCAGCCTTTTTTTTTTTAAGAAAAAAAAAAAAAAA